>SCLH01063402.1:0-11197 GCA_004367855.1 Oikopleura vanhoeffeni
GAGAGAGAGTCTGAACCAGAATAAATGTGTATCAGCTCATGAAAAAATTTATTATCTATTAAGGAATGATTGAGTTCGAACTTTTATTTTTGAATTTAGTAAAATTTTCAAAAATTCAAACATTATTAAAATTTCACGCATTTTCACCCAAAAATTTTTTTTTTCTGAAATTAATGAATAAAACGAAAAAAATGGCCACTTTAACTTTTTTCATGCATGTTTACATATTTTCTGACTGCTGTTTAAGAAATCATAACATGTCATTTGTCATTTTTGTCGATTTTTTTAAGAAATATTATGAAAAATTTTCGCAAATCAAGTCCAAAATTTTTTATTAATGCTTTTTTGAAATTCTTATAAAAAATTAGGCCGAATCAGTTGTATTATTATCTATAACCGATGGAAGGGTCGATTATCGTTTCTGAACTACTGAGTGAAATTTACAACACTGCTTGCTTGTGACACCGGTTGTGCCATTTGGCACGCAATTTTATATAAAATATTATTTCAAAAAAACCATAATTGAATTTCGGGTGTTAAAGGCTTCTTTTCTTCAAGTCAGGAGATTTTATTTTATTATAAACGCAATTGAAGTCAATTTTTTATTCTCTAAAAAGCTGTTTTCCCTTTTCATGGAAAAAAAATTTCATATTAGGAAATTTTTCATATGGATATTGATTCCTCCAATAATAAGCGCATAAACACCCGAAATTGTCTAAAGTACTTAATTAAAATTTTTGTATCACCGAAATGCGTAGAATTAAAAAATCCACACTGAAAATGACGTCATTATGACGCTCAAAAAGTAATTTGATATATAAATCTTGAATAAATTCGGCGATATTGGCAATTTTTTTTAAGATTTTGTATTATTTTCCGTTTAAACCTTAGAATTTCGACCACTGCACACCTAGTCATAGACGAAAAATTGTGCCTATCCTTGACATGAAATTTTCTCGAATTTAATTCGAAAACTCCGAGCCAAAAGATAGGCAATCCAAAAACGGTTCTGCGTTTTTGAACACTTTCCTGGTGTTTTAACTTAAGGGGTAGCAGCGATGTGGCAGATTGAGACATTTTTTCGGAGTGATTTATGAAAAAGAATGTGAAAATTTTTATTTTTAATCTGCAATAAAAATGTTCATTCTTGCAAACGTTTATATTTTTATATTTTTCAACATATTTAAGTATCTGTTAAAATATCAAAAACCATTTTTCATTATAACTCCATTTCCAACTTGACCCGATGTGGGATTTTTTAAAGGCGATATTTATAAACTTCAGACATTTTTGGGTGTAATGCACTATTAGTGGGAGAATCATATTCACATGAAAAAAATTCTCAAATATGAAAGTTTTTTTCATGAAAACTTGACAAACAGCTTTTTAGGAAAAAATTGACCTTCAATTGAGTTTAATATTAAAAAAATGTTCTGAGTTTCAAAAGTAAGTAGCCTACTACACCCGCAATTTGATATAGATTTAAAAAAAAATTATAAATTGCGTGCCAAATGGCACAAACCGGTGTCACAAGCAAGTGTTGTAAATTTTATCAGTAGTTCAGAAACAATATTCGCTTGACCTTTCCATCGATTTAAATACGGAAATCAAATAGAAACTATAAAATTTAACATGTGGTTTGGCTTTATTTTTTATGGAGATTCCAAAAAACCAAGAATAAAAATTTTTGGACTTGATTTGCGGAAAATTTTCATAATATGTCTGAAAAGTTGACAACAAAATGACAAATAAACATTTCATAATTTTCAAACTGCAGTCAGAAAATATGTAAACATGCATGAAAAAAGTTTAAGTGGCTATTTTTTTGTTTTTAATCACAATTCAAAAATTAATCAGAAAAATTTTGGACGACAAATGCTGGAAATTTATAATCTTTGAATTTTTCGAAAATTTTACGAATTATAAATAAAATGTTAAACTCAAATCGTTCCTTAAATAGATAAAAAAATATTTTAATGAGCTGATACACATTTATTCTGGTTCAGCTAACGATATAATAAGCACAAAAAAATAACCAACTAATTATTTTCGTAAATTAAATTGACGCTAGTCTGCCATTCGCTGCTACCCCCTTAAAACATATCAAAAACACTTACGGTAGGCCAGGAAGTTTGTCGGGTATACCTTATTTTATGGTATGTCTTCAAAATGATTTCTGATAGGCGGTCTAAGGTCAGAAGAAAAAAATCTGAATCGCAGTTTTATCGAATTAAATTTTAATTCTTTTTATCCGGTTATATAAACATTTGCAAGAATGAACATTTTTAATGAAGATGAAAAATAAAATAAAAAATTTTATCATTTTTTCTTTCATAAATCACTTAAAAAAATGTACCAATCTGCCACATCGCTGCTACCCCTTAAAGCTATGTATACACGAAAAATTTCAAGACTTGGAAAAAAAATGAAAAACTCGAGTTTTGTGAAATGAGCAAAAGATGCAAAAGTCAAATATAGGATCTTGATAAACATTTTAGTGAGGTTGTATATCTTCTAATATACAATCAAAGTAAATGTTTCATAAACAAGGGAACTTTTGTCATTCCAAAATTTTCAAATTATTGCCTTATGAGAAAATTTTGAGTTAGAATTAAACTTTTCAAATTATAGAAAAATGCATTAGTTTTGTTTCAAATGGCCACTTTAACTTTTCGCTAGTGATCACATATTTTTAATATGCTATCTGAAATCATATAAACTTTTGGGATTTTTAGTTCGAAACTATTTGAAAATATTTTGAAATTTTTCTAATTTCTTGTTCAAAATTTTTCAAACTATTTTTTATTCATCGGCTAAAAAATTGGCGAATGCAACCTTTTATTTGAAAGTGATGCAAAAATGATTACGTGACCGTATTCAGGAATAAAGTTGGCAAAATAGTACTGTGTATTTTCAGAAATTACGGAAACCTAAATGAATGTGTAGTTGACGAGTCCGTGCAAAAAATCGAGTTAGTTTTGTCTAAATTTTCTGACTCGTTTTTCTGTAAATCGTGTTTGAAATTTCCAAAAATCAAGAAATTTCAACTTCACGATTTCATCATACGAATTTTTTTGAACTCATCAAAAAGTGCTTTCAAAAAGTATTAAAATAAACAGTACCAAAATGATTGTAATTTCCATATTTTCATTAAAAGGCATAAAAATAAAATTGAGAAAATTTTTTCTAGAGCCTTATTTGCGACGACCACCCCTCACGAATCAAATTACATTTTTGGGGTTTTTCACTTATTTAATTTATTTTTAAATAATTTATTTCATTATAAAAATCATTATAAGAATCATTATAAGATCTTGATCAAAACAAATCTAATTTGCGTTAAATTCCGGCGATATGGGAAAATAATGATTATGTTCGAAATATTCATAAAAAATTCACGTTTTTTAGAAAAATTAAAATACAGTGTAAAAAAAGTATGAAAAACCGTTCGGTGGAATTTCTCATAGTATCTATATCAAAATGCTGTCACTTAGAATGCTGACTTCGATATATCTAAAATATCCCTTTAGGAAGTAGATGTTAAATTCTGGTTTGTCTAGTACATTATGTAGTATAAATTTAAGTGGTGTATGCATATTTTCTGATATCATCACTAAATTTGGTTGTTTTGTGAAAGAACTTATCTGCGTTAATATCAGCTCTGATTTTTAATTTTCGTCTCAAATCGGTCAAATGAGATAAAACTAATTTTCTTCAAAAAACATTTTGTGGGTCGATGTGAAGCAAAATTAAGAATCAATTTCCAGATATTAGCCTGCTGAAAATAATATAAAATCACTTTTAAGAGCATTAAATGCTGCATTTTTCTTTATTAAAAACAAGCGTAAAAGTAAAATTTTAGTACTAAATATCCAGGTAAAATATGGAAAACATAATATTTAGTACGATATGACAGAATAACAGATTAATTATTTTACAGAACTTTTTTAGGTAGGAGTAAAATTAAAATTTCTTTAAAAAGCACAATGAAAAGAATACAAAACTAATACAGTAGAAAACGTCACATTGGACGTCATAAATTATTCTATGTGAACAGTGCTCAGAGAAGAAAGTCTACTAGACACGACAAACACTATTTGTTGCCTGAGTTTTTCACAAAATGACTGCTTCAGGAAATAAATAAAATTTAATCCTAAATTCAGGTGTAAAAGCAGTCCCATAAAGAATTTTTGAAAAAACGCCGCATTATCGATATAATAAATAAACAAAATACGTCATACGTTCAAATTTTGTTAAAATCTAAATTGTCAGTACAACTCAAAAATACTAGTAGGAATTTATTTATTCAACGAAAAATACAATTTCTTTGTAAAAACCATATCTACGCAAATTTTGGTGTCAAATTACAATCATAAAACATTTTTTTTGTGTTTGTTTGTGCACACAGTCACAATGTGACTTCCAATTTTTATTTCGTAATTTTAAATTTGCTATTTCCACTGCGGGTGATTAATTATCGGTTTAACTCTCTAAGGTGTAAATTGATTCTCGGCAGGACATATTTTATAATTCGATATTTTATATTCGATAACGATAGAACTTTATTTTAAAATATTTATGGACAGTGAAGACTGGGTGACTATCCGTACTAGAGCTTCTCTCAGATTATCATAAATTACCCTAAGAAGTCCAGAAAGTTAGCCGTTGTGGAAAATTTGAACAGTTCATAATCGAGCTATCAAAAATTTATAAAAGATAGAAGAAAAATTAGGACTCCTGGCTCTAGGGGCCCTGATAATAAAAACTTTGTCACTTTTATGATAATTTTATTTATATCTATCTTTAATGTTTCACGCTCATTCTGAATACAGTCCATGCGCCGATACTGGAACAGCTTAAATTCGACAGTTGCGACCAATGTTCATACAGTATGGTTCATACTGTTTTATTTCTTGGAAATAAATTCCCATCACAAATAATTTAGGAGAATAAATAAAACGCTATTTCACGATTTTTAGCTAGAATAGTTTCTGTGCCAATATCGCCTAATGTGCCGATATCGCCGAATTTTTATGAGACTCATATTATAACTCACTTTATAGGCGTCATCATTGATGTCACTTTAAAGATTGAATTTCCCAAATCTAATCCTTTAAAATTGTATTTGATCACGTTTGGTAGAGTATTTAATTCTACGCATTTTGATGATAAACTTTATCATTTATTAATTATTTACTCTTTATATAGTTTAAAAATTGTTCGTATGACGCCATTTCGAACATCCACGCTTTTTTTTGTATTTTTTGCAAATAATGAAACATCGTTAATTTTCAGGCTTCATGGGGGGGCACGGGGTCTTCCCTTACGTAGTCTCAGTTCTAATCGATCATAAATAAGCATTTAAGTAAATTTAGTTTCATTTTACAAGCGACACGTAACAGATAAATATTCAGTCGCGTTTTTGAAGCGTTTGACAATCTTTGAAAAACATTTGTTCCGTTGAAATAAGTGTCGAGACTTGAGGTGATTTGATTATTCAAAAAGCTTTAAATCTTGCTCAAAATTACTCAGTATGCAACAAATCACAAAAAATGGAAAAGATCTAATTTTTTTTTATTCATACTTTTAGAGATAATTCAGAGATAATTACACAAGGGTTTATTGAAATAGACAGTTGACAATTAATATACAGTTAAATTTCAAAAGTGCAAATTTCACAATGAGGGTGATTTAAATGATGACGTCGCTCAACGTCCTGGAGTTTTTGATATGTAACACGATCCATCTGTCTGGCAATTACTTCTTCGTTGATTAAATCTTTATGATATTTTTTGACATGATCAAGTATAGCCTCATGGTCCTTAAACCCTTGAGCATGGCATATACATAGATATTCCGATGTTAAAACTGTCGACATATTTTCAAAAGCGAGATGAATTAATGGTAGATTTTCTATCGGTCGCGCTAATAATTCATCAATATTATCAGTAATATCCTCATTAGGATTCAGGCCCGATAGACCCGAATTGAGTACTAGTAATAGTATTTTAATAGTTAAGCTTGATAATTTTCCTAGGTTACTGGCGATAGAACTCAAATTTTGTTGGTAAACCTCTAAAGATAAATTCGATGATTTTTTGTACAAAAAATTTTGATCGCTACGAAAAAACGAACTAGTTACTTTTTCATAAAGTGACGGTAATGCTGTCAAAGGGTCAATTACTAACTCTATTTCTTGATACTTGAGTTTTATGTTTAAAATATTCAATTCTAACGTGGGCGTTAATTCAACTATTAGTGTGGATAGAAAAAGAAGAGAATTTACTGTATTAAACTCTGAGTTTGAATGAAAAATTGGCCGACAGGGATTATGACTTAATAATGGCAGAAGCTCAACCAAGCCACGTTTAAATGAACTTAATTTTTTCGAAAAAGTGTTCCCTAAAATGTTATTTATATTTGAACTATCAAAAACTGGACCTAATGGAAATGATGTTAAAACGGCCACCCTGTGGCGCAACCGAACGCTATTTCTTGAAGGATTTCGTCGAATTTGGTTTCTGCGAGTATAGGCTTGGTGGAGCCGTCTCTGCTCGGAGGTTGATAAACTATTCCAATGAGCCATAAAATCATCATCAGATCTATACTGAGCTGACAAATCTGGATTCCTTAATCTCAAAATGCTAACGGAAAACTGTCGGGACATTTTTAATTAATTAATATTGATAAAATTGACATTTATATATATAAAAACTGAGTCAGGGCGGTAAAGAGCAAATATCGCGATGGAAGACATGTGACTTGGCGATTAATTGTTTGAATTTTTGTCATCAGACGTAAATAATTAGCTTCTTTGTTTTGTTTAAGGTTATGATCAATCAGTTTAATCAGCTGGAAGTTTTATTAGGTGAAATACTTATGCCGGAAACCATCTGTATTTATTATTGTCGGGTGTATTTAAAATGTCGGGTGCAAAAATATTATCTTTCAACTTCCTTATGCTGAAAAATTGAAATTTCAACAACTGTAAGCTTTCTGTAAACAACGTTCAAAGTAGAGTCACAATTGTGGCTCTGGTGCCTTGGCAAAACTTTTTGTATATGCTCACAAGGGTTAAGCAATAATTTTGAATCACTGAGTTTTTAAGACCGTCAAAAAGAACTTAACAAACAATCGTTAAACGACTTAGCTTAAAAACTCATATTTGTCTGCATGGTCAAAAAATGGCTTCCTTTTTGTGGCAGTTGAATAAATTTCGACGCTTTTTTTATTATCGGCGATAATGGTAAAATTTCAGTTTTATTGTACCCAGGTAAATTTTCGGAGATATATTGACGCAAGTTAGCGGAGACATCGAACACTTCTTTATTCTCCAAATTAGTTATTGGCATATAAGGCATTGTTTCGAAATGTTCGGAAGTTTTCCCAAAATTTCTGATAAATTGTCGAATTCGAAAAGTTTAATTCGAATTCAAAATTTATAACTATATAAGTTATATAAATCCAGTAAAAAGTTTTCATCAAGACCCATATGCGTATCTGTCAAAATGCACCGACCTCCTTAAAGTATCAGAATCTAGGAAATGCTTCAAATTTTTTATTAACAAAGAACATTTTCAAGTTCGGGTCTCAAACTTAAGAAACCTCGAAATCGCTACCAAAAAACTGCTACACAAAGATTTTAATAAAAATCAATAAATTTCGGAAAAAAATAGTTTCAATTAAATATTTTGCCGGGTTGTCAAATTTACGCTGATTTTCCAGTTAAACCAACACTCTAAATTGTAATCCACAACTTTATCTAGAAGTTTCCTTTTGTTCAGACAAAAAAATTTTATATGCAAATTTCGAATTCTAAGTAAGAGTTCTTTATCAAATATGATGGCATAAAATTTTCGCTATAGCGGTATCTTTTTTTGAACTTAACGTTTTTATGGTCAGATCAAGAATTCAATTATACATTTTGCAAAAACAAATTGGGTATATTATATACCGTATATATACCGTTATATACCGTATATATAATTGCCGTTTGAAAACGCCTCATCCCAGCAGATCAAGAAAGACTTGGAGTGGTTAAAAATATACAACTTTCAACCTGCAATGGCTGGATAAACTTTTTATATTAAAAATGACAAAACTGAAAAAATTCTTGGCACAAAGTAGTTCAAAATTAAACAGTTTTACTTTTGAATTTAAAAACCTTTAAAATTGTTACAGGGGAGAATTGTGTGAGAAAAGACATGGTCAATTAATTTTGAACAAAATTTGCAAAAAAAATACTCAATCAAGGCTGAAAAACGGGTAAAAGTGTGAGTACACTGAGTTGATTATTATGGTTTTCGGTTTTTGAGTTTTATGGTTTATAAGTATCATTCATTAAAGATGGTTTAAAGAGATTTGATAAATTATTTGACACATAATGTTTTCTGAGAGAAATTATTGACCTGTTTAAATTGTTAACCAATATTTGACTATATCCCCTATTCACACTTTTGTGAATATCCCGGCCCAGATCAGGAAACGTAGGGTGATTATAAGTAGTAGGGCCGGGATATTTACAAAAGTGTGAATAGGGAATATTCTTCATCTAACCGATGTAACTCCTTGAAATGAACTCAGTACAAATTTTAAAGACAAAAAAAAGAGTCACACTGTATGTTATTGTCAGATAGCTTATAAAAACTTTGAAAAAACCTTGGATCTAAAGTTTGTACAAAAATTCTCATTTCACAATATATATCTTTATCATTTATTTGAAAAATTTAAATATTAATTCACTAAAATAATGGTCCGATTTGAACCAATTATTTTTTCATTTTATTTTTTTCGTAATATGTGTCATTTTGAGCTATCAGAGAATTCAATCAAATTAGTGGTTTCCAAAAACCGAAATGAAAACGGTTTGTTCATCCTATCTTTACTATAGAGAGTGAATTCGGTTGGATTAACAAATTGTTAATAACAATATTGTGAGAAATCTGGAGTGGCTTTGGTTGGATAAAATATACCTATCAAATAAAAATTGGAATGTGAAGCAGTTTATAAATTGAGCGCAAAATAATTAAAAACCGATTGAAATATAAAATAACTTGCGCAGATTATAGTTTTTAAATTATCGGATTTTGACAGATTTAAATTACTATTTCTGATTTGGTGATATACAATTAATTTTGGCGAAGCGTTAAATACCGTATCTTCCCGATAATATCAACATAATAAATCTGTTTCGAAATCTAAAATAAAATCTTCAAAAAAGAAATATCCTACGGTCTCTAAGAATCTAAAATTGATTAAAAAATCAAGAATGACAATAATTTGAAAAACTTTCGAATCGGTCATTTTTCATTAATTTTTTATCTCAAACTAAATAAGTGTAACTAATAATGAATTTCAAATGTTCTTTGAAAAATAAAAATTGGCTTATTCGATGTCTAGTTCAATGATATGGAGCGAATGAAACAAAAAATTCCGAATCGGACTGTTTTTTTTTATTTTTTCTCAAAAGCTTATAACACAAAACTTCCAAAACTACCAAAAAATGGTTTAATACATATTTTTTTTATTCTGGCTGACATGTTAACAGTTTGGTCACTTAATCTTGACAATAGAAATTGAGTTCGATTTAATATATCCTTTGCCTATAATGCCTGCAAATCTGCCAGAGTTTCAAATTAAGCTTATTAAATGTAATTGAAATTTAAATTTCAAAAGTTTGAATAACCGTGATATATTTTAATTTATCTTTATTTTAAATTTGCTATTTCCACTGCGGGTGATTAATTATCGGTTTAACTCTCTAAGGTTTAAATTGATTCTCGGCAGGACATATTTTAAAAAATACTTGGAAAATGTCATAAAACGTTCTAAACAAAAAAAATATTTTCGTATGCGTCGATGTGATATTGAAGTAGATTACAAAAATATATTTTCAGGATTACAAATTAAACAAGATACGCCCATTTACTTATTCTTATGGTAATAAATTGCTTCTGAATATATATCCGTTATAATTTTGACCACTTTTTTTCGATAACGATAGAACTTTATTTTAAAATATTTATGGCCAGTGAAGACTAGGTGACTATCCGTACTAGACCAGCTGATTAATTACCATTTGAGCTATTGAACTCTCAGCCTCCTGCTCACTATAATCTTAATTTTTGAAGAACAATTAGCAGCTGTATAATTGCAGTCGTTTCAATATTAAAAAATGCCGAATATCTTGGATCGGACAAACGCTGAATTTCGGCAAAAAAGAGCACATTGAGTTTAAATTTTTTGTCATGTTAAGGTTACTTTCAAATAAAAATATCGAACAACCTAATTACAATATCAAAACAAACCTAATTTTAAAATTTTTTTGATTGATTAATATTCTACTGCCGATTGTGTGCTGAAAACTTGTAACAAAAGTATTTTTGAAAACAGCACTTTCTAAACGAACAAGTATCCTAGGATTTTGTTCGTTAAGAAAGTGCTATTTTCAAAAATATTTTTGTTACGAGTTTTCAGCACACAATCAGCAGNCCTTAAATAAGTATAAATATTGGAAGTATGCACTTACGGAGCCCTTTATTTTTTTCGTTTTTTTCTCAATTTATGATAAATGAATGTCTTAACAAATAATCTGCTGACATTTTATCACAGCGCCACCTAGGCGCGGCCAATAGAAAGGCTGTATTAAATATCAAAAACGTTTTTGCGCGAAGATGAAAACCCATACAGAAACGAATACTTTTTAGTATAATTCAACAATTTAAAAATGTATTGAAATAAGCCGCATCTTAAATGTCGACATGAGTCTCAGATGTATTTTTTAAAATGTGACACAGCGCCCCAGCGAATGTTCCTGAAGTAATTCAGATTAAACAAAGTAAGCTATTTTTTTGTATTAATTAGGTTAATACCGAAGTAATAATTGAGTTAATAATTGAAGTAAAAAAATTGGTCCGAATTCGACGATTGTTGCCAATTTTAAAGAAAAACTAGTAATTTAACAATTTCAGTAATCTCAGAAAAAAGGTTAAATAAATTGGTCTGATGAACGATTTTTTTTCACAAAAAACTAGTGAAAAATGACCAGGAGCCTCCGAGAATTAGCTTCACTGAATTTTCTGACAAAAAAACAAAACAAGCCTGATTTTAAAAATACTTTTGTTAAGAGTTTTCAGCACACAATCTGCAGTAGAATATTAATCAATCAAAAAAATTTTAAAATTAGGCTTGTTTTGAT
>SCLH01063404.1:0-38321 GCA_004367855.1 Oikopleura vanhoeffeni
ATCTAAAAAGTCAGAAACCGATGAGTACCCCCTTAATCTAGAAGCGAGAAAGATATAAACCCATCACAAATACAATATTTTAGGCAATCGATTCCGGGTCAAAGTTGGTCGTACTGATAGTAACTTTTGCCGGAAATGACGTTTCAAAATTTTTCCTTGAAAAATTAAAAGTGTGATTCCGCCCTAAGTTTAAGGGGGTAGCAGCGATGTGGCAGACTGGCGTCAATTTAATTTACGAAAATAATTAGTTGGTTTATTTTTTTGTGCTTATTATCGTTAGCTGAACCAAAATAAATGTGTATCAGCTCATTTAAATCATTTTTTATCTATTAAAGGAACGATTTGAGTTCAAACTGTTATTTTATAATTCGTAAAATTTTCGAAAAAATTCAAAGCATTATGAAAATTTTAAGCATTTATCGTCCAAAATTTTTTCTGATTAATTTTTTGAAATTTGTGAATAAAAACGAAAAAATAGCCACTTTCACTTTTTTCATGCAGGTTTACATATTTTCTGACTGCTGTTTGAAAAATCATGAAATATTTAGTTGACATTTTGTTGTCGACGTTTTAGAAATATTAAGAAAATTTTCCGCAAATCAAGTCCAAAAATTTTAATCGTTGGTTTTTTAAAATCTCGTAAAAAAATACAGCCAAATCACATGTGAAATTTTATAGTATTTATTTGATTTCCGTATTTCAATCGATGGAAAGGTCATGTGAATATTGTTTCTGAACTACTGATGAAATTTACAAAACTTGCTTGTGACACCGGTTTGTGCCATTTAGAACGCAATTTATAATAATTTAATTTTTTTTAAATCTTTATAAAACTGCGGGTGTAATAAGCGGGATAACATTTTTTAACAAAAAACATTTTTTAACAAAAAAAAACATTTTTTAACAAAAAAAAACATTTTTTAACAAATAAAACATTTTTTAACAAAAAACATTTTTTAACAAAAAACATTTTTTAACAAAAGAAAACATTTTTTAACAAACAAAATATTTCATAACAAAAAAAAACATTTTTCAACAAATAAAAACATTTTTTAACAAAAAAAACATTTTTTAACAAAAAAAACAATTTTTAACAAGAAAAACATTTTGAGTTTCAAACTCATCAAACAAACGCACATTTGTTGGACGGTAAAAATTCTCACACAAAAATATCAAAAAAATAATACTCTCGGTTGCATTTTTAGTGTTTTGAAAAAAACGAATCCAGTAATTATCCCTTTATTTATAAAGTACAGAATGGGAAAACATTTTCATCACAAAAATTTGGAACTCGTGCCCAGTAACGGAATGAAACCGTGCAAAAATTCTTTTTCGGAAAAAAATAGATGTTGGTGAAAGATTAGGTTCCGTAGGAAACCCTTGGTTTCTTGCCACAATGACTCATTGACACTTGTTGACAAAAATTTGTGCCTATTGGCCCCGAGTGTAACGACTATAATTTGTTATTGTGTAAACGATATCATCCTATCTTGAAAATATAAGAACTAGTTATATACACCGTGTCCAGTGTTACACGGTATAGAACGACGCAAAGCTTTTCTTGGGAAATCTAGTTAGTCTAAAAAAATAGGGGTCGTTTCCCAGAACAAGCCGACCATGATTTTTAAACAATAACCACTAGACTTTTTCTCAGAAAAGTTTTGCCATGACCACGAGTTACACGATAACCGTTAATTTTTCTATGAACCAGCAACAATTTTTTTGACCTCGCACATGCCCGCGTGTTGCTCTCATAAGCTTAACCCTTCATGCAACACTTTGGGTGTACTGGCGAAAAACTTCATCTTACTATGAAGCACGTAATAACAGAGGCCTTCTTCATCCGAACCTTAGACCGATCTGAGCGACCAAAACAACCACTGCTTTTACACTATTTTAATGGGCCTTTTTAAAAAAATCGAACTCGCCCACAATTCTCGCTTATTAACTCTCAGTGACTCATAATCAGATGCTCTTTTTTCGCTAAATTAAGTTCTCGAAACAATTCTGGACCATTTTGCTTCACACTTTCCCGTCGATGCTAAAATAAACAGCGAAACATGTTAATTATTAACTGTAACAAAAATAAACGCAAAAATCTCTTAAAAAGTTCAAAATTTAATATCGGGAAAATGATTTTTTTGTTAAAAATGATTTTTTGTTAAATAAGGATTTTTTGTTAAAAAATGATTTTTGTTAAAAAATGATTGTTTTTGTTAAAAATAATTTTTTTGTTAAAAAAAATATTTTTTTGTTAAAAAATGATTTTTTTTTAAAAAAATAATATTTTTTGTTAAAAAATGATTTTTTTGTAAAAAAAATGATTTTTTGTTAAAAATGATTTTTTTGTTAAAAAATTGTTTTATATTTTGTTATAAATGTTTTTTGTAAATGAAAAGTTTTTTTGTTAATATTAAATGATTTTTTTGTTAAAAAATGATTTTTTGTTAAAAAATATTTTTTTTTGTTAAAAAAAGATTTTATTTTGTTAAAAATGATTTTTTTGCATTAAAAATGATTTTTTTGTTACAAAATGATTTTTTTGTAAAAAAATGATTTTTTGTTTAAAAAATGATTTTTTTGTTAAAAAATATTTTTTTGTTTAAAAAAAAGAATTTTTTGTTAAAAAAGATGATTTTTTGTTAAAAAAAATGATTTTTTGTTAAAAAATGATTTTTTTGTAAAAATATTTTTTTAAATGATTTTAAAAAATTTGATTTTTTTTTAAAAAATGATTTTTTTGTTAAAAAAATTGATTTTTTTGTTAAAAAATGATTTTTTGGTTAAAAAATGATTTTTTGTTAAAAAATGATTTTTTTTGTTAAAAATGATTTTTTGTTAAAAAATGATTTTTTTGTTAAAAAAAATTGATTTTTTTGTTTTAAAAAATGATTTTTCTTGTTTAAAAAATGATTTTTTTGTTAAAAATGATTTTTTTGTTAAAAAATATTTTTATTTAGTTAAAAATTAAATGTTTTTTGTTAAAAATGATTTTTTTGTTTAAAAAATGATTTTTTTGTTAAAAAATGATTTTTGTTTTAAAAAAATTGATTTTTTTGTTAAAAAATGTTCTTTTTTGTTATAAAATGTTCTTTTTTGTTATAAAATGTTTTTTTTGTTATTAAATGGGTTTTTTGTTAAAAAATGATTTTTTTGTTAAGGAATGATTTTTTTGTTAAAAAATGTTTTGTTTTGTTGAAAAATGTTTTTTTTGGTATTAAATGGGTTTTTTGTTAATAAATGGTTTTTTGTTAAAAATGCTGTTTTTGTTAAAAAATGTTTTGTTAAAAAATTTTTTGTTAAAAAATTTTTTGTTAAAAAATCCCCTGCCGTAATAAGCTACTTAACTTTTGAAAGTCAGCACAATTTTTCATATTGAAACTCAATTGAAGGTCAATTTTTTTCTCCTAAAAAGCTGTTTTTCTCTATTTTGCATGAAAAAAAACTTTCATATTGGAGAAATTTTTTCATGTGGATAATGATTTTCCCACTGATTAGTGCATTACACCCAAAAATGTCTGAAGTTTATAAATATCACCTTTAAAACCAAATCCCACATCGGGTCAAGTTGGAAATGGAGTTGTAATGAAAAATGGTTTTTGATATATTTACAGATACTTAAGAATGTTGAAAAACTAAAAATATAAACGGGTGCAAGAATGAACACTTTTATTCAAGATATAAAAAAAAAATTCACATTTTTTTTTATAAATCACTCCGAAAAAATGTACCAATCTGCCACATCGCTGCTACCCCCTTAAGAGGTATGGACTTTGTTTTTTGAATGACAGACTTAATAGTGTCTACAATATTTAATTAATAGTACAAAACTTAATTCAAAATATTTTCAAAAAAAAATATAGCGCTTTAAATCTGAATAAACGATTATTTTTCCCTTCAAAGCATGGGTTTCAAAACATATATTCTGAAAAAACGTAAAAAGTCATTTTTCCGATTATTATGTCCGCAAAGTTCAAAAAATCGTCCATGAAACTTAACTCAAAGAATTTTGATTACACTTCTGAGTTGTTGTCCAGAGAGGTCGTAGTCACATGTCAAAATAAAATTTTCGTCAGAATTTTGTTTTTAATTTTACCTAAAATTTAACAAAAGTGGCCTATCTGGCTCAAAATTTAATTTGGTTCCCAAAAAAATTAATTTTATTTTTCCGCGTAGAAAAGTGAGCCTCAAAACTCTCAATTTAACTTCGACCCAAAAATATCACTGTCTAGAATAGTACTTTATAGAGAAGTTGTTACTCTGAGAAATAAAAGTTAAAAAATATTTTTGTCCTCATTTGCGTTGACCACCTCCTTAACTGGTCAAGAACCTTAGCGCTTCATTCGAAAATTGGAAAATGATATAAACCAATTTTTGTACATTTTCACAGATTATGACCTTAAACAATGAAGTTTGGCAATTCATTGTGCAATAAATAATCTGTCGTTGGTGAAAAGCCCTCACAAACCAGAATTAACAATTAAAATTTGCAAGAGTACGAAGACACAAAGGTTGGCTTGAAAGTAATTCTGCTATATCAGATTGAAATATAACTGCTGGACACATTCCAGCGCGTTTTGGTTGGACACGAATGAATTATCATGAGCACGAATAATCTGATATGGACATTTTGTAAAATTCTGCGAAAATTTGTCCTCGAAACGTTTTCTGTGCCACAGAATCTGTGTTCAACAAACACTTTAAATGTATAATCTATCTTTAAAACTTAGGAAGTTGATGAACTTTGAAGTAAAATATCTTCATTTTTATAGGGTCGTTTCTGATTGATTGACCAATCATCGACCTAAGATAATATCCTAAAAATCTTGTTTTTAAAACGTTCTTGTAGTAAAAATACAATCAGAAACAAACTGTGAATGAATTATCAAAACAATATTTAACATTAAAGTACTTTGAAATACGTTGGTAACTGTTTTGCAAAATTTCTATTTTTTCAATTTCAAGTCTCGAAAATATTTAAGTATTTTACTTAAATTTTACTTTCAATTTTTGTTTCACTTGAAGTTAAAATGAAAGTTTGTTGAAGATTCATATTCATTTTTGTCAGTCGTTTCTTGGAAATGTTGACCTAATCTAATCAAATGTTTGACCTTTTACACTGATCTCCCCTGATTGCATAAAATCTGATTTTCACACCCTTATAAATTTCACCGCCAAAAATTAGATTGAATAATTTGAAAACAAATCTCTATTGTTTGTTCAATTTGGCGTGAGCTCTTTCACTGACTTTTGTTTGAATTTCTGATAATGCCCGGTGGGCGACCAATGCGCATTCCTGTCAGCAATTCCAGATTGACGCGACCGCACGAGGGCGCAAGACGCGGCGATTAAATGCGGCGGCAGATTCAAATTGGGCTTATATTAACCGGGAAAATGATAATTAATTATTACTAAAAAGCACATTTCAAATATACATAATCTCAAGATGGCTGATACAATAGGACCATTTACGGGACCATATGGTCAGATACTCTCAGCTGCTTTGGCTCCACAAACACAGGTAAAATATGTTTACATTTCTTATAATTTTTTTTTGACTTCCCAATAGTATTTTATATATAGTTTTTTATATATAGTTTTTGGAAATTTTTGAGTTTTTATAAATTTTTAATTTGTGAGTTTTATAATTTATTAATTTGTGTGTTTTTTAATTTTTTAGTTTGTGAGTTTTATTATAAATTTGTAAGTTTTTAGTACGAATTCGAAAGTTCTTTGCAAATGTTTTTGAGTTTTGTCTGTAAAAATGTTTCGGTTTTTTAGATTTCATAAATTTTTATAAAAATAATCAAAATTTATTTAGAAAAGCGAAGAAATCAACATTTGCAAATGGGTCCAAGGTCCTTCTTTGGTTTGCAATCAGCAATTTTCATCTATGTCTGATTTTGTCAATCATATAAATTTGCAGCATTTGAACGAAAATTTGGAAAATTCAACATTTTACTGCTATTGGCAAGGATGTCCTAGAAATTGTACGAGTTTCAAGGCGAAATATAAACTGGTGAATCATATGAGAGTTCATACTGGAGAAAAACCGTTCGCCTGTTCAGATTGCGGCAAAAATTTTGCACGAAGCGAAAATCTTAAAATTCACAAAAGAACGCATACGGGAGATAAGCCCTTCAAATGCTTTGAACCAGGTAAATATTTATGTAATGCTCAAATTTTCATCACATTTTTTATATTTACAAATTATGGGTTTTGAGAATTGGCAGTGTCTTAGACTTGGCACTGTGTCTACCGATATTTTAAGAGTGTTGATTTTTTCACCGCATTTTCGTTTCTCCGATAATTCGCTGAAATTACAATTGTCATTATAAAATAATTCAAATATATTTGGCTTGACTTACTTCACTTTGAATCAAACAAATCACATTCCTGGAATTTTTTTAATTTCCGTAATTTTTCAAACATTTATTGTTTTTTCAATAAGGTAAATGAATTGAGCCAATTTTTATAACAATAAAATTTTGCAATTTTCGTGAAAAGTCTATTTTTGTAATTTTCATAAATATTTCAACAGTTTGTCAAATTTAATTCAAGTAGTCTTTTTCAATTTACCTAATTTTTACATTATTTTGTCTGTTTTAAGGTTTTTTTAATTTAAAAAGTCCCAAATTTTGATAGCTCCAATAATTTTTTTACTTTAAAAAATCCTAAATTTTACCCTGCTTTCAAACATTTTATAATTCGAAAAATCATAGATTTTAGTTTGTCATAATTTTTCAATTTCATATAATCCCAAATTCAGGCATGTTCTCAAACATTTTTTATTAAGAAACATTAATTCAAGCCTGCTTTCAATGATTTTCGTAATTTAAAACCTAAATTTAAAGCCTGTCTTCTTTAATTAATTTTTTCTAATTTTTAAAAATCTCAAATTTTTTAGCATGATATTGTATTTTTCAGAATTTTGGGTCAATTTCGTGATATAACTTCTAATTATTCTATTCAGGGTGTGAACGACAATTTTCAAATTCTTCCGATCGAAAAAAGCACCTGAACGTCCACAAACGCGGAATTCTCATGTGCCCAATTTATGGTTGTGACCGATCATATTCTCATCCTTCCTCAATGCGAAAGCATATGAAAACGCATGGAGCTGCTTCCAAAGGTGTTCCATTTCCTAGCCGAATCGAAGATATTTCCGGCAAAGATATAAAATCAGAATATTCTGATTCTGACGAGTCGATGGGATCCCCAAATTTGGCGTCTTCACCGTGTTCTCAAATGCCTGCATTTATCGAGCACGATAATTCGACTGGGTCTGCCAATGATTCGGGGCATGAAACTTTTCAAAATTCTCCAGAGCATTCAAAATTTGACAATGGTCAAAATGGCTATTTCCCGGAGCAAAATTTTCCCTACCCTTTTATGGGAGTACCAAATTTTGCGACACAATTTCCAATCGTGACCGGTCAGTGGGATCATTATGGACCAGATTACCAGCAAATGATGGTCAATATGCAAGCTGATATGTCCTCTTACTGGCCAGTTGGGTTACAAAACCAGTATTGGAATCAGAATGAAGACGTTTCGCAGTTAGCTCACAATTTTACCGAAGCGCCGGCAATTCCTTTTCATGTTGAAAATTATTGAAATTGCTATTTGCTTAAAATTTTAATTTAAACCTATATATACTGTATATATCTGTATCATATCTTCACTGGAATAAATAACTAAAATTAAGATTTTTATAGATAAATTTATTTGAAATATTTCCATGGTAGACATTTATGAACACATCTTTCAGCTAATATTTTCGGCCTGTTTTTTGGAGACTAAATCAGATCAAAATAATGCGATTTTAATGAGTACAACGCCAAAAAGCAAAATTAATTATGTTACATACAGCAGGGTGCGGCGTATAGTTAGATTCCACGCAAAAACCTACGTAAGCCTCTGCAAAAACCTAAGCATTTGAAAAATAAATTTATACGTTCCTGGCGTGCGGCGTATAGTTATAGGCAAAAGATAGGGCTTTTTTCAAACGTTCCTAGGCAAAAGATGTTTGAAACGGCAAGATTATTTAGACAATATTCTCCAGTCGGCGCGACAATGAATACACTTTTTAAAAACATTTTCAGATTGACCAATGAAGTGTCGGTATCAAAGAGTTTTAAAATATGTTTCAAGTCTCGCAGACAATGTCGACTAGCTTGAAAATGGGCCAATAGTATTCAGATAAAAATATTTAGTTTTTCTGGTTTTCTGAGATTGATTTACTGTGAGCTATTTTTTTTTCATAATTTTCATTGTTTCCTTGACATTTTAACGATTTTCGGATAATCTTTTCCGAATTCATGTTTTTTAAATAACTTCATTTTTTTTTCAATAAAATTAATATACATCCTAGAAGATTTGTAACGAAAAATTAACTTTAAAATCACCAAAATTCTTACTCTGACCATATTTTAACGCAATTTTAAACTCTAGATATTGTCCAATTGACCAATCAGAGCACATTTCCCAAAAGTAGCGTATAGTTAGAAAGCGCTGTATGTTAGATTAGTATAGTTAGGGTTTTTTGGGGAAAAACTTTCTTACTATACGCCGCACCCTGCTGTAATTGATATTCAATGAAATCAGCCATTTTAATAAAGAAAGATTTGCCTACATTCTCGAAACCACTCAAGTGATATTAATACGTGAAACTATTTTTTTTCCGAAAAATGATAAAATCAACTGTAAATGCCAATTTACGCATTTTTTGACATTTTAGTCATTCGGCGTTTTACTCTAATATTTTCGAAAAATTTAAAAAAAAATGGTACGAGTTATTCAGAAGTCAAAAAATGATGCAATAAGGAGAATTACAACAATATCCCCTATTCACACTTTTATGAATATCCCGGCCCTACTACTTAAAAAGACACTACGTTTACTAATCAGGGCCGGGATATTCACAAAAGTGTAAACAGGGGATATCCTATTCCGAGTACAGTAGATCAAAAATGCCTAGGTAAAAATACAAACCAATTACAAGGTAAAAATACAAACCAAATACAAACGAGAGTGAGACGGGCCAACCAACCAATCAAATCCCTGAATTGAACACACANTTGGTTTGTATTTTTACCTAGGCAATTTTGATCTACAGTACTCGGAATAGGATATGTGAACCAAATTAGAGGTGCTCAATCTTGGATGTGATGCTTAGTTAAAAATTTTAATAACCATATAATGTTAATTCTTTGGCAAATATCGGGCTGTTTGAGTGGTAGAAGTGTTAAATAGAAACATAGTTAGCTCAATGGTTTTGAAATCAGGTTTAGTTTAGTTCAATTGTTGCTTGAATCTAAAAGTTTATATTTTCGAATTTTTGACCTTTAACTCTTGGAGGCAGAGAGCCTTTTGAAAGGCTCAAGCAACTTTGAATCATCCAAAAATGGTCAAAAACACATTTTCAAAATCGGTGATTCAGATAAAAACAATTATTCCATTTTTTTCGCTAATAGGTTCAAATTTTATGGCGAGTTGATTGAAGGCCATTTTTCGTCAAAGTCTTACTTCTTATAAAATAATTTTCGACTTTAAAATGGAATAAAAAGTTGAAATAAGCCAGTTTTAGGAGAGTCTTTTGAGTCCATTTTGCATAAAACAATTACATTCTAGGAAGTTCTGGGGCGAAAACATTTATTTTAAAGTGAAATTTTGAAATATCTTTTTTCGATATTAGTATGGAAAACTGATAATTTTGGAAAAAAAATTTAATTTGCGAAAATCATGCCAGAGTGTTTCTCTTATACCATATTTGCTTTACTATTGTAATAATCATCAAATAATTTTAATAAACCGAGAAAACTATCAATTTTTTCCTAAAAAACGTGATTCTCAACAGATATACTCGATCTGACAAAAGTATTCTCAACAGATATATACTCAATCAGACAAAAGTATTGAGTAGAACAGAGCACTGCGCAGTTATTTAGATAAACATACATTTCCTGAAGCCAATCATGAGGTAGTATCACGTGGTTTAATTAACCTTGTTTTTCAAAAGTTTTTTTCGAGAACTAAACATGAAATTTATAAAATTTGAATTATTTTTTTCGAAAATTTGACTTTTCAACTTGATCATTGAGGGTGTGGGTGTAGCTGATTTTGACAGTTTACGAAGCTATTTTTGGATAAACGAGCAGAGCTGATATCCCAAAAACTCGTGCATCTTGAAGAACAACTCTTCACGGTGAATTGTGATTTGACAGTAATCTTATACAATCCCACCTACGCCGACACCTACGCTTTTAAAAAGCCTCCTAAAAAATCGCTAAATACGCATTATCTCCGTCAATTTTCACCGTTTTTTATTTTTTTTTGTCAGGCTTCAAAAAAGCCTCATACATAATGCATTATTGTCATTTTTCGGAATTTTGCTTTTGGCGGAAAAAAAAGGAAAAAAACATAAAGTAAAATTTTCGAATTGGTCAGTTTGGGAGGCTTAGGCAAAAGCTATCTCCTCCACCAGTTTAGAAGAAACAGTTTTGTCTCATACTGCAACTGAAAGCACAGGCCTTGTTTGACAAAACCTTAAAGAGTTATTTAAAATTTTGATTTTGCGTCTCTTGGGGGCCATGTCAACTCAACTTCTTCCATTTTAGCCTAAATCTTTGAATTGGTCAGTTTGGGAGGCTTAGGCAAAGGTATCTTCTCCACCAGTTTAGGAGATACAGTTTTGTCTCATACTGCATCTGAAAGCACAGGCCTTTGTTTGACAAAAACATTATAGATTTTTTTTTGAAATTTTGATTTGGCGTCTCTTGGGGTCCTTGTCAACTTTTCATTTTTATTTTGAATTTTTGACAAATTAAGAAACCAAAAAAAAAATTTGACAAAATGCTTCAAATATTTTTTCCGTAATTTCAAACACCTTTAGGATTTTGGTGCAATAACTTGGTAGCGTCAAAGAAAACAAATTAGCGCACTTTCAATTTATCATCATAAATTAATCATAATTTTTTTCGTTTTTCGGCCGCCAAAAGCAAAATTTCGAGGAAAGAGCGCTTTTGCATTATCTGCGCTTCTCTGGAGCCTGACACAAAAAAATAATAAAAAATGGTGAAAATTGAAGGAGAAAATGCGTATTGAGTTTTTTTCAGAGGCTTTTAAAACTAGGTCTAGGCGTAGGTGGATTGTATCAGATTACTGTTAAATTACAAATCACGTGAAGAGTTGTTCTTCAAGATGCAAAGTTTTTGGGTATCAGCTCTGCTAGTTTATCCAAAAGCTTCGTAAACTGTCAAAATCTGCGACACCCAGACCCTTAATGAAAGATTTAAGGTTTATCTCATAAGAGTTTTCTATTAACAGCGCTGAAAGTAGAGCCTCCTGAAAGGCTCTTGTGCCTCCGCGGAACTTTTTTCTGTGCTTCCAAGGGTTAAACATTCTCGAAAACTTGCTGCACTCATGCGGCATGAGTCATGCCTGTTCGAAGACAAGTGCCAATCGACAATTAATAACTTCCAAAATTACATTTAATTTCCTATAATTTATAAATTTATATTTTTGATCTGACGTAGCTTGAATTGCAATATTTGTTTTATTTGTTATTCTAAGCCGTTCAAGCTTGGTTGCTATTGGTCAATCTAAATTCTCGCGTAGGTGTAGTTAACTTTATTAATTTTGGAGGTAATGTACAGTTTGTTTCTCTGGCGGGCATTTTATATATCTGTCATGCCATGCCACTGTATGTAATTTTTCTTTTCAAAATGTCGGGAAATAAAAAAATATGTAATTAAATATCATTTTTGAAATTTTTCTCGAGGTTAACTTTATTTATTAGTAGGTTCAACAAGCCATGAATTCAATTAAATGAAATGTTTTTTAGATAGTACAACCGCAATTTTTCACATTTTAACTATTTAGTTATGTACGAATAAACAGTTTTTCTGGTCTCAAGGGGGTATACGACTCTGATTTTTTTTCGAAATTTTCGCATTTTTTCTAAGTATTCTTTTAAAAATAAAGTTAAAAAATAACGTTTGCTTAAATTTGACCGCTCAAACTTCAAAATATCGTCTTGACGCTATCCAACTTTCTCACCAGTGTTTAACTGGCTTTCTTTTGAGCCTACTTTCGAAAAAATCGATGCACTTTTTTTTGGAATTTTCTCGAAAATGACCAAAAAATCACATAACGAGTTTTAGCTGTAAATTGCAAAAAAACTCGTGATTATCTTTCACATATGTTCTAAGGAGTACTTGATAAAAATTTGAGTCATTTTGCATATATATCCTCGGAGGAGATAGATTTTGAAGTCCGAAATTGTTAAAAATCGTCGGTTATTTGGCGTTCTAGAATTGTTTAGTCGCCGGATCAAAAAAATCTCCTGATAGAAGATTGACATACTACCGTTACGTGATCTGTGAAAATTTGAGCTCAATTTGATATACCGTCTGGGAGGAATTAGATTTTGCAGTTTGGAAAATATCATCTTGTTGGTGTGATGATCAAAAATAATTTGTGATGCACTTTTTCGCATGATTAAGGATAGATCTACGAATAAGAATTTTCGTTTTTTCTCATGAGCTCTTAGTTTTCAGTATATTTTACCGAGAAAATGTCAAATTAGAGTCGCATACCCCCTTAAGAAGACCCCCTTAAGTTCTAGTATAAACGGAATCAATAATTTAGAGTCAACAACGAATTTAATTGAGATTATTTTTTCATTATTGACGATATAGAAAAATACAAGCAAGTTGGTTGTTTTTTCTCACAATTGGTCAGGAAAGCACTTTTTGATCGTTTCGGAAATATTTTGTGCATGTTTGGCAAAATTTATCAATTTTTGGAAAATTCAATTTTAATTTCTGGCCGATGATATGATTGTGCTTGCTGTCTAAAAAAATCCTAAATTTCTGTTTTATTTGACTCAAATAAATAATAGCAAGATAGATGAGAATGCGAATGTATATAGCTCATCTTTAGATTCAGGGGATTGTGGGTGCTTCCAGCAATGTGCTGGGGTGAAATGAGCCCTTTTTAAAACTCACATATATTTTGTGAGAATTAAGTGGACATCTATGTTTCCAATTGCACATTGCAGTTTGTAACCTGGAAATGGATGAAAGCGATAATTTTTTTAAAAATATTTTAACATGCGCCGTTAAATGCATGAAACCTAATTGCTGGTATTTCTCTCCATTGAAGTTTAACTTCATATCAACGTATCCAAAAATTACATTATGCCAATATTATTTGTCAGAAAAAAATTCTCTACAATATACCGTACAGGGTGTAAGATTTTTACCTTCTTTTTCAAAATTGGATAAATTGCTATCCGCTAATAAGAACGATTAATTTCTGCAAAAACCTACGTCTTTCTCAGATTCAACCGATCAAAACGGCTGAATTCAAATTTATCCAATTTTGAAAAAGAAGGGAAAAACCTTACACCCTGTAGACTGATAAAATTTTTTTAATTCATTTTAATTTGCCGGGAATTTTTTTTGAAAATTCATTGCCATAGTTAAATATAGGCAAAATGTACATTATTTTACAAAAAAAACGTTTAAATCACGAACGGTACATGCGATTTTTTTTCTCTTTTTCATAAATCATTCTCGATTATCTTAGTAAAATTATAGACTGACAAAATTTTAATAATTTTTGTCAGATTTCTCGCAATCAATATTTTATGCAGATTTTCTGCGCGCCATTATTACATAGATTAGGCTTAAAATTAAAATATTGAAAAAGGAGCAAAAATCTTAACAATTATAATATTGAATTACTTTTATTTAGTGTAACTTTTTGCTGTGATTATTTTTTGTAATTTGAGACTATCCTATGGCTAGAATTTTAAATAAATAAATAATTTTTGCCAGCAAATCCGATATTCTAGAACTAGTTATTCGATTGACCGTGGTCGAAAATAACTACTGCACCCACAATCCCCTTAGAGCGGTCACAGACTGAGAATTTTGTCAAAAGTCAAATGTTTAGTCTGACGGCCATGATAATAACAGAAAATAATTTAATTACAGCGGGCTGCGGCGTATAGTTAAACGCGTATAGTTAGATTCCACGCAAAAACCAACGTAAGCCTCCGCAAAAACCTACGCATTTGAAAAATAAATTTATTCGTTCCTGGCGTGCGGCGTATAGTTACAGGCAAAAGATAGGGCTTTTTTTCAAACGTTCCTAGGCAAAAGATAGGCGTTTCAAACCAGATTTTCAGACCAAGATTCTCTGGTCGGCGCGACAATGAAAAATACACTTTTTTAAAAAATGTTCAGATTGACCAATGTAGTGTCGGTATTTCAAGGAGTTGAAAAACATGTTCTCAAGTCTCGCAGACAATGTCGGCTAGCTTGAAAATGGGCCAATAGTTATTCAGATGAAAATTTTAAATTTTTCTGAGAGTGATTTACTGTAAGCATATTTTTTTCTCATAATTTTCATTGTTTCCTACATTTAAACGATTTTCGGAAAAATCTTTTTCGAATTTATGTTTATTTAAAATTAACTTTATTTTATTTTTTTCGATAAAATTAAATTTATACATCCCAGAAGATTTGTAACGAAAAATAGACTTTAAAACCACCAAAAATTCTTACTCTGACCATATTTTAACGCAATTTTAAACTCTAGATATTGTCCAAATTGACCAATCAGAGCACATTTTCCCTAAAGTACGCGTTTAGTTAGAAAGTACGCGTATAGTTAGAATTACGCGTATAGTTAGGGTTTTTTGGCGACAAACTTTCTAACTATACGCCGCACTCCGCTGTGTTCAAATTAAATCTGAAAGTTGGTTTTTCCATTTAATTCGAGATTTGATTTTTCAAATTAATATGAAATTTGAGTTTTCGAATTAATCTGAATTTAAATTTTTCGAATTAATTTGAAATTTGATTAGAGGGTGAATGCACATGGTGCATGAGTATAGTTATCAGCCGAACTAGAGAAAATTCTCTAAAAATCTCTCGATTAGCTTTCGCCGAGGTCTTTGGCTGCACATTCATATTGTTTTTTAAGTCTTTACTTAAAAAATCCTGGGAAGAGTAAGCTTTTGCGTGAAGCCCTCGAAACAGGCTTTAACTACGGTCTTTTGATAATTCTGGAGTGAAATCTGGTAAATCCGATAAAGGGTCCAGGAAATGCGTTTTCAAAAACCTCGAAGAAGTAGACGTTTTGCTAAAAAATATCAATTCAGTTTGAAGCATGTTTCTGATTGGAGGAGTCATTGGTAACTTTCGATTTTTTCCAGTGCAATATTTTTGTGCCCAATATCCGACAATCCTCCAATGAAAACCCCGATTAACACTGAATTATTGACGACTACCCCCTTACGGACTCATTGTGCGGTAGTAGTATATTTGAAGGTCAAATTTTGAACATGTGCGCAACGAAGTTAGATAAAAGACGAATTTAGCAATTGTTTTTCTGGTTGAAGCATTATTTGTGACAAATTATTAAAAAATAAATATATTTTACGCAGCATAATGACTGAAGATTGTTTTCCGTGCATCAATCAAAAATTCACTTATAACTCCACTCTTCCAAAATTATAAATATTTTCCATTTGAGCTTTGAAAATGTAATTTTATTTTTAGGATTTTCGTGACACTGTATTCATAACCCTAAAATTCACTTACTAACAACAAAGTGGATATATAAAATTTCCAAATAGCTCAAACGTATGGAAATTATCGTAATTCTGTCGTATTAATGGCCCCTCCTTAACATCTTTCACCGTATGAGTGAACCCAATTTGTTCGAAATTGAATAACACTTTTTTTTCTCTGGTAACTTGTCTGACAAAACTGTTTTTTTTCTATCATTTTTGCGGTAATGTCGCAAATTTTGTGGTTTTTGCAGTTAATGGGACTCATTTTTTGATGTATTTTGATAAATTTGAGAGTAATTTGCTTTTGAATTTTCAGAAAAGCCATAAATTATTTAAATAAACAATAGAAAATTCAACGGAACGATAATTAGCCGAAATATTCGATAAATTTCAGACACATAAGCTAGAACTCGGTTGCATCTGTAGATTGTTTATCATTCCTTGAATACGGGCGTTTAAAAAAGAAATATCAAAACTACTTGCATTGAAAAAAGTTGTTTATCCCGGAAAATGTCACACTGGTAAGAATTGATTATTTTAACTGATAATACGCTATAAATAGGGTCAGTACCGGCGTTAAATCGACTTTTAAACTGATTAGGTAGTTTATTGACCATTTGTGATCGGTGTTTTGTGAAAGATTTTAACGAGAATTTTTTGAAGATTAAAAAATAAAAAATTTTTATTCGGTAAAATGGCATTTTATGCTTTAAATTGACAATTGAAGAAGGTGCTCATGCTTGCCCTAAAAATTATGCTTATCGGATAGCAAATAAAATTGTACGTCGATTAAGACAAACAATATAGTCTATAAGTCTTATTCACAAGTCTATCAACAATTTTTAAATTAAACAAATGTTTTTTAAAATTTAATTGACAATTCTTAGCCTGAATTTAAAAAAAATAAATAAAATTTAACATTCGAAAAATTTATAGATACCGGAAGTGTGACACTGTTAACATTTTTTCACTCATAAACACTTTCAATAATAGATTATTTTGCAGAATTTTCCATAAGTTAATTAAATTAACAATTTCTCAAATTAAATTAATAAAAATTAGATAAAAATTCCAAATTTTGTTATTAAATTAACAATTCATCTGCTAAAAAAATTAAATTTTGGAGCTGATTCTGTCTGGTTGATTTTTTACGTACAATATTCTCAACAGAAAACGCTGTCTATTAAAAAAATTTCAATTACTTGTTAAAGCTAGTCGATAGGATCGACTAAAATATGCTGGTAGGGCCTGTTTTTACAATCAGCGGCGTTTACGTCTCAGATCAGGGGTCAGCAGTGCTGACTCAGCACATTTTGAATAGGATCGAAAGACCCTCAAAAAATTGTATACCATTTTCATTTTCAAACCCTCAAGATCACAAATCAGTTAAAATTGTATTAAAAAACAATATTTTATGCTAACAAATTGAGTTTCGCACGCTGTTTGATACCACTCTTACATTGACGGGCGAGTTTGTTTACTTTTCGCGGCTAATCTCGCCACCAGGTTCTCGCTTCCTGGAATGACCGGCGTTTTGGTCTGCACCGATACGAACTATTCGCTTGGAAACGCAGTTAAAAATGTTTTAAATCCAGAACTTTGGTTTCCAAGAGGAAACATCGGTTTCCATTAGAGACCATTTCGCCTAAAATTAAACTAAAAAATCCGATTTGAATAATTAACTCATGGCTAACCGAAGCATAGAAAAAAAATTTCCGCCGAGGCACGAGAGCCTATCAGGAGGCTCTACTTTGAGCGCTGTTTACAGAAAACTCTTATGAGATAAACCTTCAATTTTTTCTTTATGATCAAGCTGAGTTAAATTTTTGAAAAAAATTTCATATCCTTAAAACTTTATGTTTAATTATAAAAAAAAAGTTTGGAAAGCAAGGTTAATTAAACCACGTGATACTACCTCATTAATTTATTGAAATTTCAAAAATTATTTAATTAACCCTCACCTGCATTTCTGTGTTTTAAAACACAGAGACCACACATATTTTGGGAAAGTATCATTTTGGCCGGCGGAATGATCCTATATCCCTATATCCAAATTGTTAATGAAATAAATTTTACTTTTTTAGCAGCGACAAATTTGTCTATGTGACGGTCACACATTGTGACCACGAAAGAACTTTTGGTCACAACGAAAACTCTGAGATATCTTATACGATTCGTCTGTGGTTGCACAGACAAATCTGTCAATGCTTAATAATCTACATTCAAAGTTTTAATTTTCTCATCAAAATTCTAAATTTTTTTAAACTATTTTATTAAATATTTTCCGGAAATTGACCTGTAAATATTTTTTGGGGTGCCCAAACAACACCAAAAACAGCTTCAATTTTACATCACAGCTGACCAATTAGATAATTTGAAGTACTGTTATTTAACAAAACAATCATAAATTAAAATTCACCACCAAGCAGACTGTATTTGTAGCAAATTAACTTGGTTAAGATTATGAACAGTTCAAGTTATTTTGTAATCCAGGATAGGATCGAATAAAACATTTAAAACCCTGATACCGGCATTTTTGAATATATTTTTATTTCTTGGAAATGTGGCCAAAAATGAATAACAAACTTTTTTCAGTTTAAAAGCTTCGCTTTTTTGTGCATTCAATTTACTTATTTTATATGAATTATATAATATGATGAACTAGTTCTGAAAAATTAGCTTTCAGATGAAAATTCTTAAGAAATCTGCAACAAAAAGAGAATTTTTTTTGAACGAGTTGAATCTGAGAGTTTTAATAAATATTATTAAAGCCTTCTTCGGAAACTTTTCTTTAACAATTTCATTAAAAGTTTTTCGAGTAATTTTGTCGGTATTTTTTTAAGACGGTAAAATTTCCAAGCCACCAAAGTACTTAGGTTGTCCAAGGATTAAAGGCTTCACTGTTAAACCGAGCCTTACTGCTTTTCTGCGCCGTGGAAACGCGAAATAAAAAAGGCTAAGAGCGGATTCTCAGCCTTAGAAAAAGAAGGGCCTACCGGAACATTTTTGTCACCTCTTGGTGGTCCAACTTATCTCATCTGATAAGGCGGCCATTTAATACACGTTTATATCCTAGACAAAAATCGGCGTAAAAACACTTTCTTAAAAACTGGCTTATTTGAAAGACTTAAAGCAAAAAATCGTCTTTCAATCAACTTGTCATAAAATTTGAACCTATTATCCAAAAAAATTGTAGGTGATATTTTTAGATTCACATTGTTGAATTATAAAATGAATTTTACAAAGAAGTTTCTGCGATTATTTTTGGCTGATTGAAAGTGGCTTGAGCCTTCCAAAAGGCTTAACGAGTCAGATCGTAAGCTTATTTTATAGATGGTACAGAATCTGTACTACAGATTTAAGAAACGGAGTTCAGTCTCATGCTGTAAATACAATGTTTTTATAATAATTTAAGGGAGTAGCAGCAATGTGGCAGACTGGCGTCAATTTAACTTACGAAAATAATTAGTTGGTTTACTTTTTTGTGCTTGTTATCGTTAGCTGAACCAGAACTCATGTGTATGAGCTCATTAAAATATTTTTTTATCTATTTATCTATTTTTTTATCTAAGGAAAGATTTGAGTTCGAACTTTTATTATTGAATTCGTAAAATTTTCAAAACAATTCAAAATATTATTAAAATTTCACGCATTTTTCACCCGACTTTTTTTTTTGTGAAATTGGTGAATAAAAACGAAAAAAATAGCCATTTTAACTTTTTTCATGCATGTTTACATATTTTCTGACTGCTGTTTAAAAAATCAGAACATGTTCATTTGTCATTTTTTGTCAACTTTTTTAAGAAATATTATGAAAATTTTTTGCAAATCAAGCTCAAAATTTTTTATTAATGCTTTTTTTAAATTCTCGTTGAAATATCATGCCGAATCAGTTGTGTTATGGTCTGGTATCTATTTGATTTCCGTATTTCAACCGATGGAGGGTCAATCGAGTATCGTTTCTGAACTACTGATTAAATTTACAAACTTGCTTGTACACCGGTTTGTGCCATTTGGCACGCAATTTATTAAAAAAAAAATTTTTCAAAAATATATATATAAAATTGCGGGTGTAATAGGCTACTTTACTTTTTAAAAGTCAGGACATTTTTTATATTTTAAACTCAATTAAAGGTCAATTTTTTTTCCTAAAAAGCTGTTTTTCTCTATTTTACATTAAAAAAACTTTCATATCAGAGAAATTTTTAATGTGGATAATGATTCTCCCACTTATTAGAGCATTACACCCGAAAATGTCTGAAGTTTAAAATATCGTCTTTAAAAAAAATCCCACATCGGTCAAGTTGGAAATGGAGTTGTAATGAAAATTGGTTTTTGATATTTTTACAGATACTTAAGTATTATTTATTTTTATTCTTTGCAACGTTTCGCTTATGCATCTTCAGGGCTAAAGTTTTAACGAAAAATAAGTTTCGAAGTCTGTAAAAATACAGAATCTAGAGTTTACAAAAAGTCAGAGAAAGTGTGGGCTAGAAAAATACTAAATTTTTTCACCCTTATCAAAATAACGAAAAACTATCGTGCTTTTTATGCTCGTTCAAAGAAGGTTTATATATTCTGATATAGAATGCTTCTGCTTTTCCGAGTTCGTCAAAAGAACCGAAAGTTTTCAAACTATTTTAAAGTGGTCCATAAAGAATTTATCTCTCATCTTCTTCTTGTAAGTTATAGGTCGATTTTGCATTAAAGTGAATAAGTTCAAATTCACGAAGTTTGATATCAACATAGGGCATCTATTTATGTGATAATAAGTTTTTTTGCATAAAAAAAAGTTCTGTGTGTTCTGCACGAACATGAAGTCTTTTTTGGTTCTACCTACATTGGAGCTTAACATGTACAAGGAATTTGTAGCATAAAAACACAAGAGTTGAGTTTAGTACATATAGGTTTTCATCTTTTGTAAATATGTTGTTAACTTTTATAAGCATAACGGACATGGAAATTAGGTATAAATGCTTAAATTTTGTTAACTAGGTACGTAAATAAATATCAATTTAGGGCTAGTATAGTTAATACAAAATGTATTTAAGTATGTTGAGAAATAAAAAATATAAACGTTTTCAAGAATGAACACTTTTATTGAAGATAAAAAATAGAATAAAAAATTTTCACATTTTTTTTCATAAATCACTCCGAAAAAATTTACCAATCTGCCACATCGCTGCTACCCTCTTAAATCAATAGTGTAAAGTTTTACTAGTTGTAAATTTTCTGATTTTTTTTGTTGGGAAAGCCTAAAAATTTATAAACGAAAAATATGTTCATTGCTCTATCATATCGATATTGTTGTTGTCGATAAATTGATTCATCTACTGTATACTACAGTAGTTACTCTGTTAGAGTCACACCCTGAACTATTGAAAAAAAGGTAACTCTAACAGATAAAAGGTAACCTCTAACGAGTGATTGCTCGGGGTAACTCTAACAGATGATTACTCAATTTTTTTCCAATTGAGAGTTCTATTTTTTTAACTTATATCATTTAAGTTATGTCTGTTTTTTGTATTTTAAAAAACAGGACATAACTTAAATTTCATTATTAATAAAAAAAAAAATTCTACTTTTAAAGAAGTAATCGAAAAATTTGATATTTCAAAAAATGCCACTTTATAAAAATGAGCGTGAACGGTCGAAATATAGCTATTTGGATAAAATTTTTTTGATTAAATTACTGAAGAGAATCCACACCTTGGCTACCAGAAACTGGCAAACATCATGGAAGTTACTATAACTTTATCTATCTATAACTTTACGTATATCTATAACGTTATCTATAACTTTAGCTAGCTCTAAAGATTGGGAGTATCGCACTTTTTTTCTGCGATCAGGAGATAAAGCTACTGTGGGTTAAATTCTAAATGAATAGTTCGTTAATTTGTGGCAACTTCGTTATTTGTTTTATTCGAAAAAATATTATTTAATCACAGTAAAGTTTTAGAAATTTGGGTTCAAAAATATTTTCAGAAATTGAAGTTTGGACCGGTATACCATAATTTCGCCCGTCATCGCTGAGAATTTAATGTGATGAAATTAGCGTGAAATTAGAGTAACTATATCTCCATAAAATAATATAGAACTGTAGAAAATACGTAAACAGTTACAAATTATATTATTTACTAAAAACCATAAAAGTTGGGCATGAAATCAATAGTAGGATAAATTTCAAATTCCTCTCGATTATTTCCCGTTTGGCCAAAAACCACAGTATTCTGTTATAATACTGTGGGGAAAAAATTGAAATGTAATTTTGAAGAGTTTTTGAGATTTTTTATAAGGGGTAGCTCTAACAGATAACTGACATGACTTCTCAAAAAAGGGAATCTAACAGATAAAAGGTGACTCCAATAGGCGGTGACTCGAACAGGAGTAACTACTGTATTTTCATCGGTTATCTTTTCGCCGAGAATTAAAACTGCCTATCCACTGGTTGATTTTCCAATTTCTTATGGCGTTTGCTGGACCAGGTCTAAGGTGCAATCAAAAAGAGCGAAGGTGGGAGAATTTCCTTCTCTTTTTCTAGTCGGCTCAAAACCCTTCAAAATTGAAAACTCAACCTATATAACTAAATAAGGCTAGCAAATGATATAAAGTTAAGATATCTTTAAAAACAAATTTTATGTTCCATAACCCTCTTTTACACTTTGGTTAAGATCCCGGCCCTGTATGGTAACGTAGTGCATAATGGTATGTGAGTGAGCTAGTTCGTTCAGCTAGTTATCACACAGGGTCGAAGTCTTAACCAAAGTGTGAAAGGGGGATATATCATGTTTTAATATATTCAAACATTTCTCAAATATCAATATATGGATATAACAGAACCTTAGAGGACAGATCCTGAATATTCGAATGATACAAACAGCGCGGGATACTAGAACCCAACCAAACCCTGGGTTACAGAAAAGGCCGATTTCATCGGTCAGATTTGAAAGCGATCAACGAATCAAATGCTCAGATTCCGAATTTTTAAAATATTCAGAATCTGTCCTCTAAGGGTCTGTAATCCACATATGGAGTAAACCAATAAGATTAACTAAAATATGTCATTACTTTTCTCTTGAGATTCGCTAAGGGTTGAAAAATTTTAATGGAACAATACTCAAGATGTTCATGGCCCACATTAATTAAGTTTTAAATAACATCAATTTGGGTTTTAATTAAATAATAATCGTCTGACCACAAGATCTTGATAAACTTATTATTTCGCCAAATTAAACGCTAAAAAGTGGTCAGATCATAAAAACAGATATTTTTATAAATAATTAAAAATAATCATATGTCCTTAGTTTTCATTATCTATTAGAATATGTGTTTTTGGTTCTGTTTTTTGAAGTGACCACTTTCTAGTTTTTGATTTGGAAAAATGGTCAGTTTATCAAGTTCTCGTGGTCAGGCAATTTTATTTTATCAAAACCTAAATTTATGTTATTTTCAACGTAATTAATCTGGATCATAAACATCTTGAATTGTTCCATTAAAAGTTTTCAACCATAAAGGAGAATAAAAGAATTTTCAAGTTTTATCGTGAAAAGATATTTTTGAACTTTTTTATGAATAATTTTATGGAAATAACCACAATTCTAAGTCTAGAATCGAGGAAAGTGTATCCAGAACTATCCAACGCGCCAGGGTGTTCGTAGTGGAGCAAATTTTAAAGATTTAAAACTGTCAGATCAAACATTTTACCTTAAATTTTACGCAGATTTTTCCAAAGAATGCTCTCAACAGCTGATTTGTCAACAAAGTCAACGTTTTGTTGGACTTAAAGTCTCAAAATTCCACGAAACTAGAATTTATATTCTGAATTTAATCTAGTTTTATTTCTAGGCATTTTAAAATTACATTTAAATCTTAAAATTTGAACAGCCGTAGATTTTTTCTCTAATCACCAATATAGAAATCTATAATTCTGCCCTGATTCCCTATCACTCTGTTAAAGGATTGAAAAACTGTTTCGGCTTTGCCGCGGTTATATCGTCAAATTGCTTTGTCATTTTTGTTCTCGGGTGAGTCCTCGAGTGAGAGTTCTCGAGTGGAGTTCTAGAGTCACGCGCCACAATTTTCGTCTGAATGGCATAATCGGTTCAATCACCTGATTAATTTAAGACTTTTATTTCTGAACCCACAATAAACAATCATTACAAATTAAATCGTGTTTCGGCCGTCCGCGGTTTATCTAGAAATTGGAGCTAAAAAACAGCCTATTTTTAGAAATACCTTATTTCCACAGTGGGAAATAATTCCACAGTACGGAAATTCCACTCACTAAAATATTATATATATAAATTTGTATACAAATTTCTCTTTATCTGAAATTGTGAGGCAAATGTTTTTCTCTTAAGAAGCGATAATCTGTGATGTTCTAGAAAAAAGTTTGAGACAGTTTTGACGTAATCGCTATTATTGAAAAATTCAGTTGATTACTGAATTCTTTTTTAATATTTTTTTTCCGCCGGGCTGGTTTTTTGTCAATACTATTCAAATAATTTTACATATTTTGAGTAAACCAAATTTCTCAAAAAAAGTGGGAATAACCCTAAAACTGAATATTTTAATGACGAGATTTGGTGGAACTTGTCAGTTAGGGTTCCCAAGGTCAGCTCAGCCGTAAATGTTTTTCGGCATAACTCTCAAGTAGTCTCACACGAAAGAAAAAATTTTGACCACGCAATTTCATTAAACTGACTGTACTCTTATGTAACACCTAAGCTCGGTCAAAAATTGTTCGGATAAGGGTACAACGTTCGGATAAGGGTACACGTCTATAAAGGCGTTTAGGCCTATAATCGTTTTCATCTCGACGAAAAATCGTACGGATAAGGGTAAAACGTTCGGATAAGGGTACAGTCAGTGTATGGGTACATGTCAAAATGTTTTAACGACCACGGACACCCTAATGTCCGTTACTTTGATAATGAAACTCACATTTTGGATAACAGTGATTCTGAAAATGAGGCCGAAGAAATTTAAATGGCTGAAGAGGAAATACTAGTAGAAAATACTAGTGATTTTGAAAGAAATGTCATAATTTATTCTTCTCCGCTAGGAAATAAAAACCAAAACAGTTTGTTTTTTATGATTTATAACGAAAGGGCTTTAAAAAAAAGTACTTTATTCCTTACAAGTGACTGTAACATGTTCAACTTTGGAACTATTGAGCTTATAAAAAGAGGAAAATATGTAAAAAATGATTTTTTTTCGAAAAAATAAGCGGCCCTAGAAAGGCCAGGATTTGTCGATACATATAATAATTTGATGGGAGGTACTGATCAATATGATGAAATGGTTTACGGTTATTCAATTAGCCAACCATATAAAGGTAACCGATAGATACTTCGAGTTATTTGTATGTTCAAAGATTTCGAGTTTTTGAACACATACAATATATTTAAAAAACATAACCCTAGACCAATTTCACGAAGTCATTTTTTTTATAAACTCGCATATGAATTTCTAATTTTCGATCCGCTTTCTACCGCTGAAAATATCAAATAATTATGAAATTCCCCATTTAAAAAAAAGAGGTCGAGAAAGCTCAAATATTCGAGTTTCAAAAAAACCTACAATTATTGAGCCAAAGGTGATCAAAATCCTACAAGAAACCCAGTTTACAATTGTAAATTGTGTTTAAATTATAATATGCGAACTCGTATGCCTTTGAATGCACTAAATGTCGTACATCAGTTTGCCTTAAAACCATGCCTCTATAATTTGTGCCACTTGCAGCCCTAGTTTTAATCGAATTATGAATCACATGTAAGTTGAAAATAACGCACAAGTATAATCTTCGATATACGTATTATATTTTTTCTCAACCAAAGTGACTCTCCATAGTTAATATGTCCATACGTTCAAATTTTGGCTTTTGGAAACAACTATTCTGATGGAGTTTTTAGCTCAAAATCACTAAATATATTTAGAGAAAACTCAAAGAAAAAAAATTGGTTCGAATTGTTTCGAAAAAGGTCTGATTCGGACTAGAGTCACTTTGGTTGGAAAAAATATGACAATAAAACGAGTTATTTTGCCAGCTCAAACACGAAATTACTTATATTTCTAGACAGTGCTTATCCAACTAATCTTTTAAAAATATAATGTAAATAAATATGTTGTGATGTTAACTGTTTCAAAATAATCAGGTCCGTCGTTGTAGGTTCACTGTCTTGTTGGTTTCAACTTTCTTGTTTTTAAATTTGCTTTCGCTTCATGTAGCCATCCAAAAATTGTCTAGCTGACATCATTTATCTTGATTATTTTTTAATCTCATTTAGTTTTTTAACTACAAAATTAATGTTCAATAATTGCCGAAATTCGGCTCTCCTATAGTCGTGTCTAATTATGGAAACAAATAAAATTTCGATGCAAATTAACAACATTTTAATTTTGAACTTCGTATAGCTTAGCGTAGTCACCACAAGTGCCCAAGTTTATCCACTATCCTCTTCAGACTATTGACAATAATACCTGAGTGCACCAAGTAACTTTTTCTCTATGAAATACTTGATAACGGTCTTATTTTTAATATGACGCATTATCGACTATGAAAAACAAATCCAGCTGATGAGTTCTCAACAATTCACTGCACTGATATTATTAAATCATTTATTAATTAAACGAATAATTTGTAGTTTCAAGTTAAGTTTCAAATTTTGGTTTCAATTTTTGCATTTTTCATTAATTTCACAATATCATTTTTCTAATTATAACGGTTTTTTCTCTCGTCGAGGTAGGCCGATTTTTATAAAAATCGCTTCCGTTATTAAAGCGGCAAAACCTTTATTTTTTTGGATGGCCGAGAGATCTAAGGCCAACGAAGAGAATTGGAAATTCTGGACGATTGATAAACGAGAATCGATGGATCTATTAATATTAAAATTAATAATTTTGGTGAATTTTTAGTCGATTTATTTTCGCTCGACGAAATTGGCATGTTGTCGCGGGGTCGCCGAAACCAATTTTGGAAAAGCTAATTTTTGAGGAGAGTTCGATTCTGAATAAAGACCAAATGAAGACAAGGACCCTTTGAGATTCCATTACCTCAAAGTTGAAGACCCAAATCAAAATAAAAGACCTGATGAGTTGGAGTCCTTTTTAAAAAAACTGCATTTCCTTTTTTTATTTTTTTCAAATTTTCTACTTTTCGTTAAAATTAAAGTTTCCCCATAAGGGAGCCCTTAAGCGCCCCTCTCTGAATTTTTTTGAAATTTTTCTGCGAGTATTTCATGGTGGTGCGTTGTTGGATATTGAGTCTGTTTTTTTAATTACTAATAATTGTAAGAGATATGAAAAGCTGATTTTTGACTTACTGAAGTAATTTGTAAATAAGTTAATGACAACGATTTAATTGGTGTTAATATGTACAATACATTATTCAGTTTGAAAAAATCGGTTTTTTATAAACTCTTAGTAATTAAAAATCGAGTTTTCCAATGGCTGCAAAGGACTCAGTATGGGCGAATGATTCACTTTCTGAAGGATTCGGGAAAAAAGTCAAATTAATTGCAGATTATTTTCAACCATAATTTTGTTTATAAAAATGTTTTGGCAAAACTTCTTTATTACCACCTTCTTTTACCGGTAAAGTGACTTAATGTTTTTAATGTTGATTTATTTAAATTACAAATATCCTACGTGGCACGTTAAAAATATTGAATTCACTATTCGTGGAAATTGATGCACGGATTGAAAGTAACATTTGCACAATTTTTTTCAAAAATTAAAATATTGCTTTAATTAGCCGTATTTTTGGTGTAAATTGAGAAAGAGCAGTTATCTTGATGACGTCACTGCAAAGCAATCTGTATTTTTTTTGTGCAAGTTAGAATTCTCATCTGTGTGTTTTTCACCAGCTCTCACAATTCAGGACTTTTTCATCAAAAATATTATCTAATTATTAAAACCGCTGATGTAGCGTCAAAAACAACTGCAGATGGAACTGTAACCCAAATCCGAATAAAATTAAATTTTATGTCAAAAAAAAAGAACATAAAAATTGTTGAGATTCTGAGAACTAAAAAGCGAAGGATTTATAAATACAAAATAATTAAAAGTTTGAGATAATTAATTATATTAAATCCTGCATACCTGTATCTGTTCGAGTAACGTATTCTGGACCTACAATTCACAGGTGTTTTGTTTTTATTGCTATTTTTGAGTAAATATTCTGAGAATCACTTTTCCACGCTTTTCGTAAAATTTAAATGAATTTTATTCCCGCAGCGATATCACACCGATTTATTCAGCTGGAGTCGAAANGGGACGAACCCATTTGCCAGGCATCGCGATTGAAGACGCGGCGTCGCAGACAATAGCGCAGTAAAGTCCGCAATATTGCCGCGCAAGTCTGGTTATGTGTGGTAGTGAGTGTAGTATAAGACCGCGGGGCCCGCGACCAATCAAAGTTGGATATTTAGCAAGTACAGTAGAATTGAATTCAAACTATATTTTCTAAGAATTATCTTTTCTGGGATTATCGTTATTTTTGTGAATAAAAAAATAAGGAAATAAAATAATTTTTTTAACATTTAATTCAAATTAATTAATTAAAATAAATTAGACGTTTAATGAAAAATAATAGAATATAAATTTTATAATTTTTTGAGGCAGTAGAGACCACTCACAAATTAAGAATCCCAAATATAGGGCGCAAAACTGTGGGTGCTCAATCTGCCAATGATCCTAAACGCGCTGATATCCCGGGTTTATCCGAGAAACGGTACCAAATGTAGAGTAACGTATTCTGGACCTACAATTCACAGGTGGTTTGTTTTTATTGCTATTTTTGGGTAAATATTCTGAGAATCACTTTTCCACGCTTTTCGTAAAATTTAAATGAATTTTATTCTCGCAGCGATATCACACCGATTTATTCAGCTGGAGTCGAAAGATAAAATTAATAATTATTTAAATTTTTTTATTTTATTATAACAGAAATAGTTTGCAGAAATGAATTGACAGTAAATTTTGAGAATAAACATACTAATTTTAATCATAATCGGGTACAACAATTTGTGGATGCAATGAGGGCATTCGGCTCTATAAAGAGCATTAGAGTTTTTTTCAACTCTTTTAAATTTGAAAACCGCTTCATAAAAAATATCTTGAATGAAATATAATTAAAAGTCGATCTCTAATCGCAGATTTTAAATTTCTTGCAATAAATTGCTCATCGAAAATTGAATTTGTGATCGGATTCCAAGTTTTCATTTTTTCAAGTTCTGGAGGAATAACAGCAGCAGGATTTTTTCGTTTTCTTTTCGTTGAATAATTCTTTGATTATTTCCATCTCACCAATAAGTTCTGCAGCATGATCTGCAAAATCATTTTTGAGCCCCGACAAATTCTTAATTATTTTAGGTCGGTAATTCCTTCATCATATTTTGATTTACAAATTTCTCATTTGTAGTGAAGAAATTTGGTTGAAGTTCGTTCCAGAACATGTATGTAGTAAGGCGTGTAATTCGAACTACTATCCAATTTTCTGCTTTCCAAAATTCTGGCGAATCTTGCGAAAATTCACTGATATTTGAAATTTTCCAAGACCAACTACAATTTCCGTCTTTTTCTCTGTAATTTTTACATCGGTTTGAGCACGAATTATTTTTGTTCATCCGGTTTTTCAAGTTAGAATAATACATGGAGTCATTTTTGTGACTATAGAATAGCCACGACCACCCTTTCCAGGCAAAATGTCAACTAACAAAGGCAATGCATTAGTGCCAGTGGTATTTTCAATAATTTCTGTTTTTTTTGCGATAAAATTTTCCATTTTTGGAACTTTACCGACTGAATAATTACTACAAGTAATTAGCGTATATATAATAAAGCCCGGTGTAAATGTAATTAAAAAAGTAAAAATAAAACTTCCGACATATGTTCATCATGATCAAAATGTCATCTGAACTTCAAACTCTATAAAAGCTTAGGCCGCTTTCTTTGATACAGAACTTTCTGGAAATAACATCTGGTGATTAATGATTAAAATCTAAAGTTTTAGCTCAGCTGGTATCATCTGCGTTAATTTTTAGTTCAGCTGGTCTCATCCGAGTTAAACCGAAGCTCAAACCGCGTTATCTCAAATCTTAATCTGTAACTCTGATGTGTAGGTCCTAAAGTTAAAGGTGTATTTTGGTATACTTTAGTACCAGAAGTTAAGTCTTCACTTTTGGTACTAAATGGTAGTACACAAGTTAGGCCCTCGCCGTTGGTACTACATTTTCTTTTTTGCAACATATTTTTGCTCGAACCTACGCTCTCCTACTTATGTAGGTCCAACGGTAGGCTGTTTAACTTTGGTATTGAGGTCCCAACGATCCGGGCCCATCTGTTCAGAGCAATCGACAATTTGCGATGTATAATTTGATCAGATAAGATGTTTTATGAGTCATACTAATTTTAAAAAATAACGTGCAATTCCCACATTTTTTCTGCTTACTTTTGTGAGTTTTTTTTTTTAGTTTGAATCAGCACGCTTAAATTATCTATATAAAAAAATAATATATTTAAAACTGTTAAAACTCTTTTTAAAATCGTAACTGCCCAAATTATATAAATACAAAAAAAAGATTCTAGTTAGCTGTTAGTTCTTTTTTATTCTAAATTTACTCTTTTATACTCAATCATTATTTTTGGTGGATTTCTTTAGTGGAATTGGACTTTTGGAACTGTGCATTTCTCTAAAAAAAGTTCCCTATTCATCAAAAATTCTTATTATAAAAAAAAGTTCCCAATATTTCCAAAAAAAGCTCCATTTATTTTCCAAATTTTCTGACTTTGCATAAAAGTTCAGATTTCGCCAAAAAGTTCAATATTCCAAAAAGCTCGCCACAAGTGATGTAATTATTTAAGTATAACCGATGGTAAACATAATTAAGTTCCAAAAGGTGATTGAGCAGTAAAGTCGAGTTTTTTTGAAAAACCGTTATTTTCAATTCTGTTATTTCTATCAAACTTCATTTTTTGTATGAAAACTGTAACTGCTACTAGATTCTGACGCGATAATCAACTCTCTTGCAATAGGCTATATCATCGCATCCCGATATATGTCGAGTTGCTGAGGTCAATGAGAATTGTAGATGGTCTTACCATGGCTGCAAATAAATTAGTAATAATAATAATAATCAAAATCAATTGCCTGTCGATGAAGTTGATATAAATTCTTAAATAATATTACCCTGATTGTTTCCTCAAAAACTTAACTGAAACTAATTATGTGAATTTTCATTTGTAAAAAAAAAATTTGTGAACTACAATTTTTATAAATAATTGAAATTTTTTAAGCTCAATCTCAGACACAAAAACGTTGCCTGGACACCAAATCCAATTTATTTGCTTTTCAGCATGGACTCTATACACTTTCCTAAAAACTGGCAATTTTCAAATTTTTATTGGCCAAATAGATCAAATTTTATTTTTTCGGAAGTAAAATATAGACGAAAAATCCGAAAAAATCAACTCCCTGTTATTTTAGAACCAAGTATCCGAAAAAAATGAGTGTTTTTTTCGGAATCGTAACAAAATGTTTTATAATGTATTTGAAAGAAACAATCTTACGACCTTTTTTTCTGTCGTTTTTCGATGGTTTTAGGTATGCTGGAGCCACAATTGTTATACAATTACAAAAACAAAAAAAATTTTTAAGGAATTTAAAGGCATTTGATGAGGATAAGAAAACAAAAAGTTGTGAAAATTACCTCCAGTTACACACAAAAGTGCAATAATAAGACGAAATTTAACCTTAATTTATATTTGCAATTACCTCATATAAAACTTCAAATGATTTTCTATCGCTCTGTCTAAAAATAATTATACGTTTTCAGCAAAATTCTCTAGTAAAATGACTCTTTAATTTGCGAGAAAAACTTATTTCGCGTGATAATAAAGATTCGCTCTCACCTTCTCTCTCGCCTATGCATTCTTATGTAATCAGCATTTCGAAAGTTATGACTTCTAGAAATGCTCTTTTTAAACTGGGGGCCATACTATAATGCAATAGAAGTCTTAAAAATTCGTTACGATTCTTTAAAGGGGTCTGCCACGTGATTTGAGTACTTTTGAAAAAAAGGCATGTAGTACCAATATACAGTAATTGAAAAAGTACTCAAACAAGTAAAAAAATTCCAGGGTCAACTTAAAACGCTTTTAAGACATTTCTCATTACACCAAAGTCCGAATAAAATCAGGTGACGAAATAATTCAAAAATAAGGTTTGAAATATGTTATAGATAAATCGTTATTTCTCGAAAAATAAGATCACGTGACGTGTTGGAAAATATTATTATGTTCAAAACTCTTAAATTAGGTGTTTATTGGCCCAAAACATTTTTCGGCTTAATTTGATCACTATTTGTTTACTTTAACCAAAACCTTATTACCTAATTTGAAGGTCACGTGATCGTTTTTGGACTTTGGTGTGATGAAAAAAAGTTTTAAAAACTTTTAAAGACCATTTTCTCTTTTTTCAAAAAGTGATTTAAGCAATTTTTGAAAAAAAACAGTACTATTTTTGCCGACCTTGTTTCATGAATATACGGTAACGTGATTATTTTCGGCCTATGATGTAATGGAAAAAATGTCTTAGAATTTTTTCTGATCACGATGAAAGAGTTAAATTTTGTGATTTAAATTTTGCGAGTAAAAATTTTCAAAAAAAAAAACGCACAAACGTCATTTTGTTTCAAAGTTTATCGATAACTTTATAACTGATCTTGTCATCAATGATTAAGCGTCGTAAAATGCGATTAAATGGTGTATGGCGACGCGTTGGCATAAATCGAGTCTAGAGTTAAGCTAACATTATTTTTGTTTATCTTGAATCAACTGACGCTCAAATGGACGCTCAAATGGTGCTGTGTGATTTGCTTTATTTCTCATTTATTCTTCAACAGGCTATTATAAATCATGAGTGTTTATTTTTCATCCGTTCGAATTAAAATTTTATTCAATAAAAAATCAAATTTTAAAATTGACGTCAAAATCTTCAAAAAAACAATTTCACTGTTCAAATGTTAAGATTTAATTTTTAATGTTATATCATCGAAACATCCCCGTCTCGATAACATGCGTCGGCGTTGTAATTACATCCCGATTTTGCTCTGACTCATGTGCATTTGAACACGCTGGTCGAAACATACAAAAAAGCTGGAATTTAAGGAGGTCCTCACCCGCAGACGTGAAAGTTTACAAATAGGCAGTTTTAATTAAGTCACGAAAGCTAGAACGCGAATTCCGCAATCTTTATTTTTTATGACAAAATTAAACAATAGAGGTACACTCTTATGTATTAAATTTCGAGAGAAAGTTGGAAAACATTGTATAAACTAGACTTCCAAAAATTTTTATTTATCAAGAATTTTAAGGGGGGAACTGTTCTATAGTTACTGGCAGTAACTTACTGCAGGGTCAGGAAATGATAAGAACTCCATCCTTAAAAACGAAATATTTTTTTCAAGCAGCCATCAAATTTTCATATTTTTACTGAATTAGTTTAAATATTTTTACATCAATATTATACATGTATAAGCTTAACATTTCTGAGATTTCGGTTGTCCATTTTCTATAAAACAAGGTGTGAAATTTACACTGTAAATTTTTAATGTTAATTCTTAACATGTACAATCAACTTCATACTTTCAAGATGGATCGTGAAATTGCGAGAAAACTTGCGCGCCCGAAATTGGCTGCCCCTTTTCACGTTATTCCCCCCCCCTCGCCTCACTTTCATGCGCACCTTTTGCATCAAAAAACTGATCCGGTAAAGTCTATTGTAAAGGAAAAATTCAAATTTTCTAAAATTATGGTTTGGCAATTAAAAGGTTTTGTAAAGATATAAAATTTTAATCATAAATAATTAAGCTTTGGTGACTTTCATAAGGTTACAATCACATTTCTTTCTCTTTTTCAGCGTAGGCTTTACGCAGACCCTACAACCTCCTTAACTCCGGCTATTTTTATTTTCATCTTAAAATTCTTATAGCAAATATTAAAAAAAGACATCGTGTCAAGTATTTTGTAAGTTATAATAAAAATTTTTAATAGAAAATACTTATATAACTATGCCCGGTGGTTTGTTAGATAATATCAAAATATTTTGGCCTCTTGAGGTTGCACTTTTGAATATAGAAGTGGTCAGATGTAAGAACGTGTGGACACTCTTAAAACTAAATTACATTTTTAACACTTGAAATTATTATTTGGGACAATAGACTTTATTACTTATCAATGATGAGTTATCATATAATATATCAATGGTCCATATTCATAACCGAACCCGCTATCTGCTAAAAAAATTAAATTTTGGAGCTGATTTAGGCTGACCGCGGTTGTCCCCTAAGGCGAAACTATACATTTCTCGGAAAAAGTATTCGTCTCAAAAATTTTAAAAACTTTCAATTTCTTCAAATCCAGATTTTTTTGAAAATTTTGAGTACGGCTTTTGATTGGTTCTCAAAAAAAATGCTCAGAAATAAGTTTTTTATATGTTTATCTTGTAGCGCTAATCAAGGCGATCATTTTTTATATTAGAACATACCCACTCAGACCCCTAAAAATGCTGCTGATTCTGTCTGGTCGATTTTTTACGTACAATATTCCCAACAGAAAACGCTGTCTATAAAAAAAAATTTCAATTACTTGCTAAAGCTAGTCCATAGGATCGACTAAAATATGCTGGTAGGGCCTGTTTTTACAATCAGCGTCGTTTACGTCTCAGATCAGGGGTCAGCAATGCTGACTCAGCACATTTTGGATAGGATCGAAAGACCCTCAAAAAAATAGGATCGGATCGGAAATCCGGTGCAGACCAAAACGCCCGTCATTCCAGGAAGCTAGAACCTGGCCGCGAGATTTGCCGCGAAAAGGGAACAAACTCGCCCGTCAATGTAAGAGTGGTATCAAACAGCGCGCGAAATTCAATTTGTTAGCATAATATAATGTTTTTAATACAATTTTAACTGATTTGTGATCTTGAGAGTTTGAAAATGGTATAATTCGTATATTTCCAAATTTTGTACACAAAATTGCATCAGCGGGCTTTAAAATTATAACATAGGACTTAACAGGTTTAAAACAAAAGAACAGACCACAGAACCATACACCGCGGTGCACCGTTAAAACTTAAGTTATCCAGGTTTTAACTTAGAAGATAATATTAAAAATGAATATTCCCCGGTCTGCCCTGGTCATACTGCCGGTCAGTAATTGGCCGTCAATTCGCATTAATAAAATTCGTGTCTACGTAGAATCACTTAGGCTCTATTGGCTCAAAACAGCTAATTTACGTGGATAAATAAATTGTGGTGAATAAATTGGGGAAAATCAACCTACTTAGATGAGGCGATTCTTTGCAATTGGACTAAAATGTGTGTTTTCAAAAATTAAAATTTCATAGTCAGAACTTTGGTCACATTGTCCGTCTATCAAAAATGGTAGATCTACGAACAATTATTGTCAGACATCATCTGAGTCTCACTCCTTTATCAATAATAAACGGGAGATGTCCGCAAACAAGTCGACAGAACATTCGATACCGGGGGGAGCCCGATATCGTCGAAAGTTTTTTGCCAAAAAATTTTGGCGATCTTGGGCACTTTCGGCGATATTGCGACAGAAATAAAGTTCTTCATTCAAAAATTGGAACAGTGTTTCAATTTCATAACGAGCTTAACAACTGGTAAAATGAAGGAAATCAGCAAAATGCGGAGAATTAAGTCCATCAAACGCAATCAAACAAAAAATCAGAACAATAGATTTAGGAAATAGAATCTTAAAAAAGCGTCATTGATGACGCACTCAAAGTTATTTGTATTCAAAACCTCAAATTGCATGAGCGTTTCGGCGATATTGGCACTTTCGACGATATAGGCACTGGCAGTATTTCAGCTGAAAATTGGGAAAATTAGTATTTTTTTTCGACAATATTGGCACTTTCAACGATATGGGCACTAGAAGTATTTCAGCTGAAAATTGGGAAATTTAGTACATGTGTATGTTTTTTCGGCGATTTTTAGATACTCGCAATGTAAACTTCACATAATAGTCATTAGATGTTCACAAAGATGTTCTATTCCAATCAGCTTTAACTGCTAAGTTAAAAGACAAATTCACATGGTCAAAATTCAAAGGACTTACTAACCGATTTGACAAGACGATTGATCTTGAGAAATAAACGTTTCGTAGATTAAGTGCCATTTTAATCGTGTGAATATGGTGTGCAAATTCCGTCATTATCGAGTGGGAAAATCCTTTCTTTCTTAATTAATGTCAATTTCTTTCGGCATGGGTTTTGAGGTCATTTCTTCATTGCAATTCTTCAAAAGTCCATTTGGGTGTTACTACTTTGTAAATGAAAATCCATGATCAAACAGCCCATATCTACGCTGAATGAAAATGGTGTAAATTTTTACACCAAACCGCCTTGACAACAAAATAGTTGCTGGAACAAGTCCAAAAATAATCAAAAGATCTTCATTTCTTAACATGATTTATAAAAAAGTGATTTATTTTTCTGGTTAAAATATTTTGGACGCAATCACTGACAAAGCAAATTATGCTTAATAAGGATGTCAAAGGTTGTGCAAATTGCCATGCACTGAAAATTTCAGATTAAATATTGTACGTGAGGTATTACGTTGATAACGAATATAATATTTTCGTGTGATTTGATTGGTCACTATCTGTTCTGACATCGCAGTTATGACGCGGAGTGCGAAAGCTGACCAAAAGATAATCTTCGACATACCCTGTTCACACTTTGGTGGATTTTCGCAGTTTTGGTAGTTTTAATTGAAAAACTTTTAAAAACTATCAAACCTGCAAAAATTCTACAAAGTGTGAAAACAGGATATAAATATAAAGTCGTTTTTTTAAGTTTAAATTTATTTACCTTCGAGATAAACCCTTGAAATATTAGAGCCGACTTCTCCCTGAAAATAACGACTAAGAACCGACTACCACTTTAAATAATAATTAATACTTTTTAAATGAAACCAAGTATTTAGGGATGGAATGGGGATGAGAAATTTCCATCCCTATCCCATCCCCTTGGGATGGCGGGATGGGATGGATGGGATACGGATGGAAATTTTTTTGGGGATAGGGATGGGGATGGAAAATTCGGTCGGGGATCATCCCTTTTACAACCCTGGTTGAGAGTCTCAACTTGAGACTCTCAACCATGGATCGGCACATATCGACTGACCCCAAATTTTAATCATATTGGATCGGATCGACTGATCCCTTAATTTTAATCATATTGGATCGGATCGACTGATCCCTAAATTCCAATCATATTGGATCGGATCGTATCAGAAAAAAACGATACGATCCAATTCAATTCAATTATTCCAATACGATCCGATCCAGTTTTGCCGATCACTGCTCTAAACTTTAGAGATAAAGTTTAATGCTAAAAAATGTCCAAGACCATTTTTTAGAAAAGGTTGCCTTTATTTTTGAAAAATCTAAATTTTCGATTTTCCACGCATCGCTATTTACCCATAAAAAACCAATGAATTTCAATAAATGCAATTTTGCAAACAACATAAAAAAATAGTTTCTTGCATAATTTGAGTAATTTTGTTTATTGCTCAAAATGTCAAATGACGATCTTGAATTTGATTATTTCTCCGCAGGTGTTATTACACCGTTGAATCTTATCAGTGAAGTAAAATCCTAGTAATACAAAGGGTACCACATGCATCAAAGAATAGCTAAAATATCAGCTAAATTTGGCGTTTGAGAAGTGTCCTGAAATTTTCTTTCGGTGAAAAAAATGAATGTTATTTGATTAGCCGTACACTCCTGACCTATTCACCTAATTGAGATCTGGTAATCAATCGTTTCACGTTCTTAACTCTTCGACACATATTTGAGTTAATTGACTCGGGTCAACCCGAGTCGGGTGTCGCTGAAAAGCATAGGTTTCCCCCCTTATTTCCTAAACTAAATCGGCGATATTGGGCATTTTTGGGGATATTGGCACTTTCGGCGATATGGAGACAGAAATTTAATTTTGTTGTTCAAAAATGAAAAAACGCGTAGGCGTTCGAAATGATGTTATATGTTGTTTTTTATTTGATTGCGTTTAAACGCGTTTGGTCGATATAATACAGCGGTTTACCACTTAAAGCCCCCCTAGAACTTTGGCCAAAAGGGGGTTTAACTGTCAGGGGGCTTTAAGTGGTCATAGGCCAGGGGGGTTTTAAGTGGTCACAGGCCAGGGGGGTTAAGTGGTCAAAAGCGTTTTGGGCTGAGAAAAAAATCTGAGAATGTTTAACTAGATATCTGACTTCATTTTTTTTTAATAAAATTGAATCTATATCTTAATTTCATTAAACTAACATGAAAAAAGTCCGAATGAATGATATAGATATGGAAATAAAAGAGATGACGGAAAAACAAATAGTGTGGGGTCTAGACTGCCACCTACGGATTTGACCGAGAAAAAAATTGTAAATGATTTATAATTTTTCTAGCTCAGGTAATTTAAATCAAAAATTTGCTTTTGACTTTCTGGAATTAAAACTCGTAGACTTAAGACTCGTAAGACATGAATCTATACCCAGACTCGATTATGGCGACGCGATAAATCGAGCCATATTAGCAAAGTTTAATTATCAACATACATTTTTCAATAGCTTAAAATAATATTAAGTCAATTTGCTATACAATTAAAAAAAAATTTTTAAACGAATTAAAAGGCATTTAATGAGGATAA
>SCLH01063405.1:0-46956 GCA_004367855.1 Oikopleura vanhoeffeni
AAAAATGGTCAAATCCGCCATTGTTTTCCATTTTTTTTGGAGAAAAACTAATAATTAAAAAAATTCTCAGAACTCTCAGAAAAAAAGATAAATTTAAATGGTCGATAACCATTCTTTTTTATTTTGATCAATAGACAAGATATTTTGGTGCTCAGTTTAGCTACTCTAATATGTAGTCGGATAAGGTTGTTTCAAAATGCCGAATTATTTAAACTATTAAGCCAAATCTAGTAGAAAGTGACCAGGAAGCCCCGTATCTATATAGTAATATAGTATACCATACTTTAACTAAGCGTAGGATTTTTAATAACTCTTCACTGAACCTGGCTATAATTCCTTCTAAGAAAATTCTTTAAATCTTTTTATCAGCAGTAACGTGCTTTATAAATCTCTATAGGCGGTACTCGAAAATTTATTGTCAGTTTAATACAATGTAATATAGCGGATTATTCATTCCTTTTTCTTCTAGTTTCTGATCTTTTTTTATTTTTTTCACTTAGCTGAAGAAATCGTGAAGAAGTGAATTATTATTTAATTTAAAAACTAAAGACTTAAATATTCAACGTTCCTATTTTATTTATCGCAGTGGTTAAACTTTCCAAGGCCAAATCTTACTGATGGAGAATATTCATTGGGACGATTTAAAATAAGGAATTTCTCAAAATCAAAAATGGGCTTTAGATGTTTTACAACCATGTGAGCTTTACAAGCACAATTGTGGCTCAACGCATTACTATAATACTCACTCCAAAAAAGGGCAAAAACCGGGATCGTAGAAATCTATTCTTCCAAACACATTATAAAATTTCGATTCGGTTCCAAAAAAATAATTGAATTTTTTCCGAATGTTTGGTTCCAGTTTTTACGGAGAGTTTGATTTATGTAGGATTTTCGCCTTCCGGCAAGAATGATTTTGGGAAGCCTAGACATAAATACAAAATGAGAGATTAGCCAGTTTTTAGGAAAGTGTTTGGCATGCATAACTAGTTTAAAATAAAAAATTTATTGATATCTAAGAGCAGGTATTTTTTTCGAAGTGAAATTTCTAAATTTTCAACTTTCCAGTATCCCATAAAAAAATTAAATAATTATAAAAGAATATAAGCAATCAAAAAATTGTCCACAAGTTGTACTTCATTACCAATATCACTTTGAAATTAATCAAAGTGTATAATCTTGCTTTTCATAGAGAAAAATAAACATTTTTTTTATCAAAAATCATGATTTTTCCATTCAAAATTTTAGACTATTTATAATTTACTTTTGATTATAAGTATAAATCAAAGCGGACAAAACTGTGACGTAGGCCGATATTGTGTGCATCGTTTCGACACAAAATTTCACTTATAAGACAACTATAACCGTGTATTACTGTGATATGCTTATACCTGTTTTTCTCACTAGTATTTTCTAGAAGCAAAATTGAAAATTCCAACTGCCTCAAGCTTTCTGTAAACAACGTTCAAAGTAGAGCACAATTGTGGCTCTGGGGCTTGACGAACCTTTTTTATATGCTTACAAGGGTTAGCTTATCTTGGTAGAGAAATTTTTTTCTGGTATTTTAAGTCAAGGATTTTTTTCTTCAAGAATTTTCAAAAAAGAAATTGTTTTCGGCAATTTTTTTGAAATTTTACAGGTAGTCCCCAACCCGGGCTGGAGAAGGCCGTATGCAAAGCTAGAAGGCTGATTTTTTTGGCAAGTGGAAATTAAGGGTTTAACAAAATATATCATATACATTAATGATAATTATAATGTTATAGTATATAATTAATATATATACAATTTATCATTAATTTATATGATATATGCTAAACCTTATAAAATCATATTTTCACATATTAACTCTATGCTGAATAAAATAAATACGAAAATCAACCGTATCATACTTTGTTAATTAGCAATTTAATCGTCTGTGCCGCAAAGAGCACGAGAGTTTAAAATTATAATATCATATTTACTTTGGCTCAAAGCGAAACAATTTGTATTCTAAAACAAAAATGCTAGTATCAGAATCGAGCATAAAAATCCTAAAAATTTATAAATATATCAAAAAAATGATTATGAAAAGTGTTAATGAAATAATCAAAACACTTTTTACGCCATGGATAACCTAAGTTATACACAAATTTTATCGAGACTTTAGAGAGACTCCTAAAGAATGCATTCGATTACGAGTTACAAATGTTAACGAATTAAGAAAATGAAAAAGGAATTTCAAACGAGAAAAAACGAAGAGATAAAAAAGACCTCGGTTAAAAACCATACCTTTCTTATTTTAATAACCAAAATAAATTTTTTTTTGAACATTATCTTTAACAACACATCTTTAAAACATTTTCTTTTATATCAGGTATCATGCTTTCAGGACTTCAAAAAGCATTCAGTTAAATCCTGGGAGTGACGTAATTGAAATATTTTACGTTGGTACGAGAACAACTCTCAGAAACCTTATCTGTTTGGCTGAAAATTTTTACAAAAAATAAAATTGCCACTCCGATTGATAAGTAGAAGTTTTTCCTTCACCCTCAAAAAAATAATGCTACAAAAATTTTATCTGAAAAAATTGAGGGATATATATCTTTGACAAAATAATTACAAACTATTTTCATTGTTGGGTTGGAATGATCTCAATTAAAATTTATTTACTTTATTCATGACAACGAACGCAAAAATACATTTTTATAAATTTTATATTATTTCTGAAAACAAGTCCCATTGCCCGCCTTAATCACCACAGAAACTTCAAAATTAAATATTGCTGCATCTTACCTAATAATTAGGGTACATTTACTGCAACCATGTACATTTTACTGGCGACCGTTTTCCTGTTCAGTATATCAAGAATTGGGTAGGTTTTCACGCGATTTATTTAAGATATCCCCTAACTCTACACTTTTGTAAATATCCCGGCCCTACTACTTTAAAAACACACTACGTTTCCTTATATCAGGGCCGGGATATTTACAAAGTGTGGACTACGGGATAAGACGTATACCAATAATGCTCAATATTGATTATAACTTGTTTTGTTTTGGTGTGTATAGGAGCACGACTACAAGTGGAATGAAAAAAATATTTGACATTTTTGGTGCAGTTGGAAAATTACCAATTAGACTTCTAAAGGTAACTTTTTTTTGTAAAAGCAATTTTCTTGAAATATTGAAATCGAAAAATAAACCCGATAATAATCTCAATTTAGTTGATGTCATCATGAGCTCCAGATTGATTGAAACTTACAATTTGTGTAGTGAAGATAATGAAAGTTCAGAACAACCTACGCATGAAATTATAATGGCACCGTGATTGAGTCAATCATTATTATAAAGAAATATCAAAGATATCTTACACGGGTATTTGATTAGTGGAGCCAATCATCCGAACCTTAATAGAGCCCTTCCTTTTCAGCCAATCAACACAAGTTAAATATTTAGGTCATCACCCTAGCCCCAAAATTATCGAACATTTTTTTCGATTGCCATAAACAATTTAATAATCATATTGATCAGATTAAAAAGCTGTTTAATTTGCCAAAGTATCAATCGAAAGTTTTATTAGAAAATTGCAAATCTCCAGTTGAGATTTCCCTGCCAATAATGATCAATTTTTTTTATTTCCGGTAATATATCCCCTCATCATTAATGGCACAGAAGTCGGCACGACGCTTGTAATTGCCCATATTTAAGTGAATTACAATTTGGGGTTTTGTTTAAATCGAGTTCTCATTGGTGGAAGATATTGGTCACCTCATGCTGTTTAGTTGCCCAAGAAAGCCAGCAGTGAAAGGAAGAAAGGCATGCAAAATTTAATCAAAATTTTAGAAAAAACGAGAATATATCTAGCGAATAAATTTTTCTGAAAAAAACCTCTCGAAAAAACCTCTGGAAAACGTCCGTGAGGTTCTTCTCGGTAAAATTGCGCTTTCGACCATTCAATTATCATTTTATGTAACCCAATTTGAAATCAATATGATTTTTTTCATAAGGTGAAAGGGCAACATTCAACTTCCGGCTTATCGTCTCACAGCGTGAATGAAACATTTGCGTTATGGAAAGGTCGTTTATAAAACTGTCTTTTTGATAAAAAAAATGTTTATCTCAGGTCACAGCGGGTAATTATCGGATTTTAGAATTTCGTAAAAAACATAATTTATTTTTTTTATCAAACCGGGTATGATTAATTATGGTGTATTTTTCGGCTAGAATTCAAAAGACCATCTGAAATAATATTAGAATGTCTACGAAAAATACTCCTGTAAAGTATCAATCATAATAATTTATGATTAATAATGTCTATAATAGCGCGATAAAAAAATTTTCAAAGTTATTACAATTCAGAATCTAAATTAATAATTTTTCAAACGTTTCGATTCATTGTGACATCATTTTCAAGATATCGGGATTGTAAGTTCAAACTAAAAAATGGTCAAGAGTGGTATCTAGAATATTGAAAACATTTGAGTATCCTCATCATTATCCGCACACTCGGGTCTAGTGGCATTTAATACGATATTTTCCTAATTTCCGATATATATCGTTCCGTGTTATATTCTTGAAAATAAATTTTTTGCTCCTTTGAGTTCTAATTTAATGAATTGATTTAAAAAATTTTTTAGAATTTTCTGTTCATATTTAATATTTTAACTACAAGGGCTCGTTAAGCCCTTAAGGCCGCCCTTATCTATATAGTTTTTTCGAAAATTTGCTTATCAATAATAACTATTATTTCTTGAATTTTTCTTAAATCTATGTTTCAGCCGTTTAACCGAATATAATATTGATTAATCAACCACTAAAAATAAAGCGTTAAACGTGACCGGTAAAACGGGTTCTTAGGTGTTTGATTTCACGGAATGAAATCCGAATTAGAACCATTTCGATACCGGCGGACTGAAATGAGTGTTTTTTTACAATCGAAAAGCACTTAAGAAAATGGAAATATTTTTTTAAAAAGCAAAACAAGATGAACTTACTCAGACCGATCTTAGCCAACTATTATGCCGGCACACCATTTAATCGCATTTTACGACGCTTCATTAATGACAAGAACTGCAGTTATAGAAGTTATCGGATACAACTTTGAAACAAAATGACGTTTTTGCATTTTTTTTTGAAAATTTACTGTATTACATACTTATTTTTTGCAAAAATTTTTTTAAATCACAAAATTAAACCTTTCATCGTGATCAGAACAAAATTTTCTAAGACTTTTTTCCCATTTAGCACTATAGCCCCAAAATGATCACGACCAGTATATTGAAGAATAAGTTTGGTAAAGTAGTACTGTTTTTTTTCCAAAAATTGCTTAAATCAATTTTTGAAAGAATGAATTAGGTTCCTTAAAAGTTTTTTTTTTTTTTTTCAAGGGGGGGGGGAAACCTTTTTTTTTTTTTCCCCATTTACACCAAAGTTCCAAAGCGATCACGTGACCTTCAAAATTAGGAATTAAGTTTGTTGAAGTAAACAAATAGTGATCCAAATTACGCCGAAAAATTTTTTGGGCAATAAACACCTAATTCAAGAGTTTGAACATAATAATATTTTCCAAACACGTCACGTGATCTTATTTTTCAAGAAAGGAAGGATTTATTTATGGACATATTTCAAACCTTATTTTTTAAATTATTTCGTCACCTGATTTATTCGGACATTTAGCTTGTAATGCGAAGAAAGTTCTTAAAAGCGTCTGAAGTTCATCCCCAACGTTATGTTAATTTTGAGACTTTTTCTAAATTACCCTTTTCGTACAATGGTTTTTGATTAATCCAATAATTACCGATTAATTTTTTTTTAATTTCAAGATTTACTCTGTTTGTATTATTTGTGAAAATATTGGCCTCCGGTTAAGACTAGACAGTTTCTAGAAAGTCAAGAACTTCCGATAAATTAATCACATTGAATCTAGAAGGGTTTCGCCTACCGTGCTAGGCATCAGTATGTCTCGCATTCTGTCCCCATGTTAATAAATTGAAGAATATTTAGGTCTTTTCACTCACGAGAATTGCAAGAAAGCATTATGATTATTTTTTAGGACACACTGCTAGAGATCATTTTGAAGTTTTATAAAAGTAATTGAAATATAAATTAAGGTTAATTTCATCTCATTATTGTCACTTTTATAGTCGAGTTCATAGTGAATTTCGCAACATTTTGTTCTTATTTCATGTAAATGCTTTAAATTCGTTTAAAAATTTTATTTTGTTATTTCAATTGTATAGCAATGTCTGAATATTATTTTAAAGCTATTGAAAAATGATATTGTTTGATAATGAAACTTTGCTAAATAGGGCCCGATTTAAAAGTTGAGGCACTTAGTTGGCTAAAATCGAGTCTGGGTACAGATTCATGTCTAAAGTCTACGATGTTAAGATCACCTACAGCGAGATCTTAGTGATACACGAAAAAATTTTAACCAATATTTTATTTTGACCACGGTTGAACTTTTTGGCTTAAAAATTTATTTATTTCGCGAAATTTCAAGCTGCTTTAAAAAATAGTTACCCTGCAGTAATTATTTATTTTTGAATAAGTTTCAATGACTTAGTTCATTGTATTTTTGTGATTGATGGTTGAATTGAGAAAGACCGTAGGTTAGCTAGAATGTTTTCTAAAACAATCAAAATATTATTTCCTACTCGAATATTCCACCCGATATCTCAACAAATCAGATGGACAAGTAGCTTTTTAAGCCAAAATATCGCTCTATTTTTGAAGATACGTTTCTGATTAGTGAAAGATTTGTTGATATATAATTTTCAGTTTTTGTGAGATTTCGTTTAATACTTTATTACACTTTAATCAAACGACAATTCCACAATTTTCTTCTCAAAAACAAAGGCGAAAAAAATTAATTGCACTGACGATTTGAAATAAGGAATTTAAAAAATAAAAAATCGTTTTTAATGTTGTTTAAGGGGGTGGTGTAAATGAATTTGACATTTTGAGGCTTGGTACGGCTTAAACTGGTGGACGGTAGACCATTTCTCATTACATACACATGAAGATCTATCTTGATCTCGCGATTTCCATTAGACAATCAGATCACACCCACCAACATCTGGGTAACTGCGGTTAACACGGTCCCTCAGCTTTTGGTTTAAAGAACAGAACAAGGGATCCTAGAGCTTATATCGGAAAGTTTTTGAGTTTTGGTGAGAATCCGGAAAATTGTCTGAATTTTAGTGAATAGAAGCTATTTTTTCGATTTTTGCCTCAGAGATCAGCAATCTGGTGAATATGCTGAAAATGGTGTTTTTCGATGTTTTGATACAAGGCTGTTATGTGGAAATGCCAGAAACTCATTTTCGGATATTACAAGCCACCAAGGGTTGGTGAATCATCGTAATAGGAAGTACTTTTTGGAATTTCGGCCTGATTGGTGTTTAAATAAGAAAAAAGTGCGCGAAATCGAAATTAACATTAAAGTTGAGAAGTAGAAAATCTGAGTGCCACCAAAGATTCCTTGTATACATTTCGGTGAAACGATATTAGCAACTTTGGTCTCTCACACAACAGATTCTTTAAAAAAAATAGGTTTTTTGCTATTAAATACTTCGTGTTGCTCTCTAGCACTGTTTGTGCTGAAAATGATACCATAGTTGCTAATATCAGGTGTTTCAGCAATATCGTTTTATATCAAGATATTTGGTGGACTTAGATTTTCTGACTTTTTCACTTTTATTGTTCCAAAATTTTCGATTTTCGCGCACACCAACCTGTTTGCGATTTACAACATCAGGTCCGAAAATCTTCTGAAAAAAACTCCTATTTCATGTTGATCAACCCTGAGCTTGTTTATATTGTTCCAAAAAATGACGTTCTAGCATTTTTCACAAAAAAAGCTTTGTATCAAAACGTCGAAAAACACATTTCGGGCTTATTCACCAGATTGCTTATCCTGAGGCAAAAAATCTGAAAAAGATAGCTCTTATTGACTGAAAATTCAGACAATTTTCCGGAATTCTCACCAACCTCAAAATCTTTCCGATTATAAGCCTTCTATATCCTTGTTGTCTTTTGAAAAAAAGCTTAGGGACTCGTTGTTAACGGCGGGAACCGATGTTAGTGGAAGTGGCCACTGATTGTTAATGAATCGCGAGATCAAGGATAGATCTTTCATAGTGAAGATTGATAAGAAATGTCTTACCGTCATTCAGGTTTAGCCGTTACGCAGCCCTCCAAAAATGTCAAAATTCATCCCACCACCCCCTTTCGTTGTAGAGAATTTTTCTGGTGATTTTAAGACGCAGGATTTTTTTTGTTCTTCAGAAAAATTGCAAAAAAATCGGATTTTTCGCGTCAAGTTTTTCCTTGATTTTACAGGTAGTCGTGGAATCCAGTTCTAGCGAAGCCGTATTGAAGTGCTAGAAGGTCTGATTTTTTGGCCAGTGGAAAATTAAGCGTTTTTCGGTTAGGCTGTTTTTTGTTAGGGTCGGCGACCAATATTTGACCTCTAATGACCGCGTTCAAAGTCAAGGTCAATCTTCATATCTCAAGTTCATCGTATAGACTTGAAAGTACCCCAAAACGAATCGGAAGAGTCGACTTTCTCATAAGCGTATTAGAAACTATAGGTCAATTATTCACCGTAAGGTCGCTAGAGAGGCAAAACTGGACTTAAAATTGACCTTGAGTGTTGACCAGTTTTTGCACTCTAGCGACTTCACAGTATATAATTGACCCATAGTTATTAATACGCTTATCAGAAAGTCGACTCTTCCGATTATTTTGGGAATACTTTCAAGTCTATACGATGAACTTGAGATTGACTTTGAATTTTGACCGGTCATTAGAGGTCAAATATTGGTCGCCGACCCTCAATTAAAAAATTGCTAACCGAAAAACGCTTAATTTTCACTGGCCAAAAAATCAGCCTTCTAGCACTTCATATGGCTTCGCTAGAACCGGATTCCAGACTACTTGTAAAATTACGAAAAATTGACCGAAAAATCAATTTTTTTTTGAAAATAATTTTGAAGAACAAAAAAAATCCCACGTCTTAAAATGACCGGAAAAAATTCTCTACAAGATAGCTTAAACACATTAAAACCGATTTTTTATTTTTGGAATTCCTTATTTCAAATTGTCACTGGGTGTACCCTTATCCGTACACCTTATCAGCTCGGCCAAAAATCGTTCGGATGAGGGTACCGCAAATAAAAATGGAAACTAGGTTGATTATATTTTTTAAAATATAATTCACCTAGTTACTTTTTTTTATTAGCGGGAATTTGATTTACAGCAATTTTCATTTCGCAAGTAAAACAAACACATACTGTAGAATTAATACTTATTTTTAGTATAAATTTTTATAATAGAACTGAATTATTATTTGTTTATAAAACCAAAAAAAATATGACTCGACACACGGTGTTCTACATTCTCGGAATCGTAGACGACCCCTAAAGTTGGTCCGATTTGGCTAAAATTTCGGGAATTTTAACTAATGTGGGGGAAAAATCGATTGACGATCGATAATGTTAGAAATTTTCGAAATCGCTGATTGGTCAAATTTTTTTCGTCTGGTGATTATGGTGATACTAATTTTTAGGTACTTTAATTAATGACAAATGGAAGAAAAAAAATTAACCAATCAGCGATTTTGAAAATTTCTAACATTTTTGATCGTCAATCAATTTTTCCCCCACATAAGTTAACATTCCCGAAATTTCAGCCGAATCGGAGCAACTTTAGGGGCCGTCTACGATTCCGAGAATGTTGAACACCGTGCGACATGTCGCGACAGTCCGTAAAAACTATGGTTTCTGAAATTATTAAAATACATTTTCCCGCTATTCTCAAGCAACATTTTAGAGTTTTTCAAAAAAGTTTTAGATCTTACTAAGACCGTCGAAAAGCTGAGTCATTCTTCATACGAATTTTACGACCAGACTTGAACGACCAGAAAGATCATCGCTTCTTTTCACTATTCTGAAGTGGGCAATTTTTCAAAAAAGTCTAATTTAACCTCGCCCGCATTTTTAATTAACTTTTCGCGATAAATTCCAGCATATTATTTTCGCGCACTTTTGCTTCTTGAGGCAATCTGTTCTCTCTAAAAAACCTGTAAATCATGATTACAATTATTGTGCGAAAATGCGCCGAATTTCTTGGTAGAAAAGCCAACACTATCTTCTGAACATTTAGTCCAAAATTAATACTGATGATGCAATAAATTCGAAACGTCTATTATATCTTTATTTTATATTCTCAAGCTTTCAGAATATCTATACAATTCGAAAATGAAAAAATGGCCAGATTCAGTCGATTAAAAGTGCTGGCATTTTACATGTTCAATAGTTTTAAATTAACCTGTAGACTGTAAACGTAAAGTCGCCCAAAATAAATATTTTCTAGACTTAAAGTTAAATTATAAAGAAAAACGGACTTTGCCAACTAGTTGACTTGAAGTGACTCTACGATTAAGGTAGGAACGGCAAAAATCGATCAGCTCCAATTTTAGTTATTTTCAGATGTGGAATAAAAACAGCTTGCTTGGTCCAGTATATCCCCCTTTCACACTTTGGTTGAGATCCCAGCCCTGTGTGGTGACTAGCTGGGCGAACTAGCTCACTCACATACCATTTTGCACTACGTTACCACACAGGGCCGGGATCTTAACCAAAGTGTGAAAGGGGGATATGTTTCTGGATTCTAGACTCGGGCACTTTTTTGGTTAATTAAGAGCCAATCAGACTAAAATTTAAAAAATATCTAAAACCTTCATCATATTTCAGACACAGCGAGGTTTTTACATTCTAAAAATGACATTTGAGAAAAAAACATTTGTGAGGATTTAAATAAGGATGTGATACAGGAAATAAAAACTTAAAAAATGATCTTCAACTTCCAGTTTAAAAGCCGGCTTTCTTAACACCGATGTCTATTTTGGTCATATATTGGCGTGTATAATTTTGTTTTTTGGTGAATTTTTGCAGATTTCGACAGTTTTAATACGTTATTTAAAACTTTTTCGAGACATTATTGAATCAATAATATTGATATCAAAATGTATATCATGAAACTCAGTTAATTGAGACGAACAAAATGAAGGCTAAATTTTGATAATCGGATCAATTCAAATTTGGGCTAATCAGAAAGCGAAATTTTTCCAAAGGTTTAAAATTTTCGAAATTCCTAATCTCTGAAATATTCTGAACTGTTCTTTTCTATTTTTCGAGTAAAATCATACATCGCGAGATCGGAATTTGCGCGGACTGTCTAGTTCCTACTTATTTTAAATAATCTTTAGTTTGAAATTTGTTTATACTTTGCGTAAACCTTTTTACAAAGTTACTTTCAAATCGATTTCTGCATCTGTGAATATTTTAAATCTGATCTCTTGTAAATTTTAATTCAAAATCACTTTCTTAATTTTTAAATCGTGTTATTTTCCATTTTTTTTTCGCGGCGGGTGACTTTCCAGGTGTATTCGACCGAAAAACACTTTCATCTTTCGTAATTAATGCTTACAGACTTGGATAGAGAAAAAACGTAGTTTACGAAATTTTGAATCTTATCATTAACAGCGAAGAACGTTCATAATTACAGACATTTTCTTTTAACTCCTTGACGCATAATTAGGCCCCCAAACAAAAAAATGTGCCAGATAAAAAGATCCTATAATAATGAAAAGCATGAACCTAGCGTTGTTAGTGCGCGGAAGATAGCCATTTTGTAAGACATTTTCTAGAAATTAATTTTTTGATTTTTCAAATTTGTTTTTGATTGAAAAAAGACCAACATTTTGTAGCCAAAAACGTTCATTACCAAAATTTGCAGCTCAAAAAACTTTTCTTGGAAAATTTTCCCCAAATCAAGTCCAAAATTTTTTATTGGTGATTTTTTGAACTCTCCATAAAAAATCAGGCAGAATCACATATTCAATGTTCTGGTATCTATCAAATTGCCGTATGTCAACTAATCGGTAGGTCGCGCGTTTATCATTTTGAAACTGATAATGAAATTTTTAACACTTGACTGTACACTCGATAAGTGCCATTCGGCACTGAATCTTTGAAAATTTATGGTTGTGAAAATTTTTCAATAAAATTGTGGGTGTAGTGGGCGTCATTTTTTTAAATAGTCAGGACATTTTTTAAATATCTAAACGCAATTTAAGGTCAATTTTTATCTCAAAAAAAAATGTTTTTCTCTACTTTTTGCCAATTTTTACCCTTTTTCATGAAAAAAAACTTTGATATTAAAGAAATTTTTGACTATGCAGAGTTATTAGAATACTTGTTAGCGGAGTACACCCGCAAATAAATGAAGTTTATTAATATCGTTTTAAAAAAATTCTATAGTCGAGTTAAGTTGGAAATGGATGTACAATGAAAAGTGTTTTTTTATATTTTTAACTACAGTAAGTTATGTTTAGAAAATATAAATGTGAACGTTTGTAAGAATGAACACTTTTTTCTTTCAAATATTGCTCTGAAAAAATGTACCAATCTGCTCAGCTTATGCCACCCCCTTAAGGGGTATGCGACTCTGATTAAATAAAGACCTTAGCAGGGATCGGCAAAAGCTTGGAATCTGGGCATCAGCGCCTGGGCCAAAAAAAGCCTCGACCCAGCCCAGCCCAGACCCAGCAAAATCGTGGCCCAGCTCGGCCCAGGCCCGGGCGAAAAAAAGTGGCCCAGGGCCTGGGGCAGGCCCAGGCAAAAAAAGTGGCTCCGGTGAAAATTCTGGCCCAGGCAAAAATTCGAAAAAATGGAAGCACTTGTTTTTCGAAATTTTTTTCGAAAATGACCAAAAAAATCATAGTTCGAGTTTTAGCTGGAAATTGCAGAAAAGCTCGCCACAATCTCTTACAAATGTTCTGGAGAATACTTGATAAAAATTTAATCCATTTTCCAAATATATATTCGGACGAGATAGATTTTGAAGTCTGAAATTGTGAAAAATCGTCGGTTATTAGGCGTTCTTGAATTGTTCAGTCGCCAGGTCAATAAAAGCTACCTTAAAAGATTGACATACTACCGTTACGTGATCTGTGAAATTTGAACTCAATTTGATATACCGTCTGGAAGGAGATAGATTTTGCAGTTTAGAAAAGGTCACCTTGTTACGATACTGTACCTATTGGTGTAATGATCAAAAATAAATGAATAAGAAATGTTAAATCTATTATTTTTCGACTCAAATACGATCACTATAAAAACCCTTGATTTGTAATTTTGATTACTCCGGAAATTTATGTGACAATTAAGTGGTCATTTTTTTTGTTCACATATCAGCAGAGATCTACTTTGTGAAATACACAGCTTTATTTCGATTTATATCTCGACCGTAACGTAAGCCTAACAAGTACTTTAAAACCCGATTTCTCATTCTAAAAACGAATTTTCTTAAATTCGAGCGATTAGAAGAATTTTTTTCTTATTTTGCAAGATTTGTCAAATTTTGATGTTTACATATCCTCGCTAATTAATTGCGATAACCTCACTTACTTAACTTTCTAATGGAATCCACTCACGTTTGACAACATAATTCTGCCCACCTCAAAAACTTAAGACCAAAATAATTCGAATATCTGATCGAAAAGTTTTATAATATAAGCATTGCTTGAAATCATTTTTTCAGTAGTCATAAAAATATAGCTAAACAATCATAGCTAACAATTACTGAGTTAGCACTCATTTTTTGTATAAACAAACTTCACAAAAAATAAGACTTTATGGACTTATATAAGGTCAAGAATTAATGTGAAAACATTATTTCAAATAATTCATTTTAAATTCTGTAATAAAAACAGTCAGGATAATCGAACCTGATGTTATATATCTTATTCTCGTAAATAAATGCCTGCATTTTCGAATATTTTTATTAGTGTAAATGGACTGCAAGAATTAATCAGAATCGGAGGAGATGGTTATTTCCAAAGAAGAATCCGAATCTGAAAATTCTGGCCGGCTGACATACTCAAAGCCGTGAATGGACTCAACAAAGACTTCTGGCAGTTCTAATTTGATTTTCTTCACAATGGGGTGAATTGGAATGGCGCTTGAAATTAACCGCTGTTTGACACAACGCCGTCTCACATGGCGCTGTTTAGTGGGAGACTTTGACAAAGATTTGGCCCTGGCTCTGAGCTTTTTATCCCCCGAAGCAATATTAACACGATCTATAATTTAATCAAAAGTCAAATAGGGAATTCGTAGGACTGAGCTAGAAAAGGCCTTTTTATGACAAGTCTGATCCTGAGGAAAAATCAGAACTGTGGCCTGGAACGTTATCGATCTCGTCGATAACCTCCAATTTTGGAGTTATCTCTGAAACCTTGATCTAGTGGGTATCAAGGAAGGTTTTTGGAAAATTCTGGTGGTAGTGGGTGAAATTGAGGATTTACAGTCAGGTGAACCGTTTAAAGAGGGGACAGGTTTGACAGTGATAACACCTTGAGTGGTTGGCGTTGGTTGGCATTTTTTCAAATTCTTTAAATAGTCCGCCGCAATTTGAGAGATGCACTTCACCTTTCTTTCAACAACCGAACAGTCAAATGTTGACTCCCAATTTTGCAATGCCCCACGACCAGATTTGAAATTGCAATACCAATATCGCCAATAACAAGAGAAAACCTAAAAACGGAAATTACAAAAAATTCAAAAAAAACGTCAGTTAAACCAAAGATAGATAATTACAGATAGTGGAGTAGGATAAAGTAGCCAAAAAATCCTTTCTTCAGAAGAAGTCGATAGGATTTTACCATCCTCATAGACGATTTTGTATTTTTTTTCGTTATCAGTAATAATGGTCCTTGGCACTCCAAAGTAATTCCCATCCGACATCCCCAACAAGACACAATTGGTCTTTTTCAAAGAGCTCAACAAAAACCAAGACAAATGGGCCTTTTGTTTAGGCAAATTCTCAATAAACCCGAAAAGGGGAGTTACAAATCAACAACCTCAAAACCCAACAAAATTTTGAAATCAAATTTTCCAAAAATATGAAATTTAAGGAAATATAAATTGCAATTGGATGAAAATGAAAAGTGGGCTGAGATGACGCATAACTCACAAAGTACAATCAAGCGTCATCCAGAAAATTAAAAATGGTGGATTTTGGCAGAAAATGAATGGGGAGGCTGATTTGGTGATCTAACTGATGGAAAATAAAATGATACAAAAATTGAGGCCAAGTTGGGAACGAGAAAACATAAATGGTGTCTGGATTACACGTTTTTTTAGAATGACTCATCCCTTTTTTTGATTAGTAAGTGGCTTTGTGGAAATTTTAAATATGATTTAACCACAAGGTTTTAAACTAACTTAACTATTTTGTTGGCTTAAACATACGTTTTCAATATTGTGAATCTGGTTAACATGTAAGCTTTGGGAATGTAGACTAACTTTAAATATAAAAATTAAAAACCGAAAAAAGGGGTAAATAAATTTTGTTGTGTTTATTAGTAACAGTACAGATTTAAGCATGATGGTGGAGCAATAGATGGATGGACATGTAGAAAAACCATCTGAAAAACCATAATTTGAAAGAAAACTGTATGTATAAATAATCATCGTTCAAACTTTCAGCAAAAGTTCAAAACTGTTAAAAACAGGTTTGCAAAATGTTTTGAATCATTAATTGACAAATAATATCTTGTAGCCGGTCTTACCATGACTGCAAATTAATCAACAATAATAATAATTTGATATGACCCTGCTCAATAAACCTGCCGATGTATTTGAATAGTCAAACGTATAAAATAGCTAATTTGATAGTCAACCAATATAATACTATGGTTTATAGTCATGCTGGGCTGTAATTTTATAGTGATCTAACATGTTAGGTATATTAACTGAAAGTGTATATAAACACTGTTTTAAATATATTTGAAGATAGAAATATATTAATAATCTTGAATTTTATTTTAAAATACAGTTTTTTTAAACAGAAACATTATTGCGTATTCGTTTTTGCGTTGTAATTGTTGAATAACTCGAAAATTTTATATTTTCTCTTCTTCTATCATTAATTAGGTGGATGTGATTCTGATGCTTTCGACGATACAAATGATATCAAACCTCCTTCGCCTTGCCTTTGGAGCAAAACGATCGTATTAATTTGAAAACTTTGGTACTAACTGAGTTTTTCGCGCTGAAAACGATGGCACCGAAAAAATTTTCATCTCGATAAAATTTGTTCTTGACCCCGAATTATTGACGACCACCCCCTTAGCTCAGAAGTTCAAAACAGACCTTAAAAAATCATATTTTTATCCCAGTATAGTATACTGAGTATACCTTAGCGAAAATATAAACTAATAATTTTAAGGCTTTAACAATTATTTGATAGAAAAAAATATTTTGCGCATTCTAATAACACGGCAAAAGTTTTCGCGACAGAAAATAACAAAGAAAATTAGTGTAGAGAGCCGTCGCGACGCCTCGTTTGGGTCCGACTTTTAACAGGTATTCAAAAGTAAACAGTATCAATTAACATTATTTTGGTTACCGGACACTTCAGTTGTTATTTTGCACAAAAATAAATAACCATCATTTATATTTTTTGCAAGAAATTACTTTTTTTGAGAGAAACTCAGAAAAATTTGATTTTTGAAAATCAAAAAAAAATAAATAATTTTTGATTTTATGTATTTTTTTTTAGTTTTTGGCACATAAAATAAATCCAAAATTAACGGTGGCAAAAGCCTTAGAATCAATTTTTTTTTCTATTTTCTCAAGTTCAACCTCATTTGTATTTCTCCCGGTCCGTGATTTTGAGTCGACAACATTGCCTTATCTCAAGAACTACAGAGAATAGAGAAATGATAAATAAGCCAATAAATAGGGAATTTTATAAACCACGATTATTCTGAAAACGAATGTGATCAGTAAAAGTTAGCTTATTAAACAGAGGGCTCGAAAGTCACATTGGCCAGATATGGCCACGGCTGAGTATGTGGGTTAAGGGGGTACTGGTCGCTTGTTTATTGAGGCCTTACGGGCAATATAAATGCTCCAAAATGACCTGGGTGATAACAAAGTGTACTACCGACCAAATCATCAACAGAAATTGTTCAAAATTTTCGCGTTTTTCCAATATTTTTCTAATTTTTTCCAAAATAAACTATAAAAATTACGTTTGCTCTAATTTCACAACTGAAACGTCAAAATATCATATTGACGTAAGCAACTTTCTGATCAGTGTTTTAGTGGCTCTCTTTTGAGCTTACTTACAAAAAATCGAAGCACTTTTTATTAGAAATTTTTCTCTTAGGTCCGCAAAAAATCATATTTCGAGTTTGAGGTCGAAATCTCAAAAAGTGCCTTGAGTTTACTGTGTGTATTTGTATGAGCTAAAAAAAATTACCTTAGAGAAAAATTGAATGAATTCTATAAATTTTGCTAGTAGGAGATAGTTTTCCGACGAATAATTGCCAAATAACGGTGTTTTTTACACATTCTAGAGAAAATATAGCGAAATTTCAAAATCCGTTTTGTTAAGTTTGGCTTACTACTTTTACAAGTTACGTCAAAATTTCAGCCTATTTCAACATAAAACATAGGAAGAGATAGTTTTACCATTTCGGCTTAGGTCCTCTTGTGTCGCTAATGTGTGACGGAGTGTATGCGTACAAAAAACATTTGAGATTTGTTTTTTACAAGATAAAGGATATTTATGGAAGATGGATAATTATACTAATCTGACTATTATCCTCAAAGCCCTGTATGGCTAATTTTTATCGAGAAAATTCAATTCAAGCGACCAGTACCCCCCTTAAGGGGGTGATCGTCGCTAAATGGGGCCCAAGAAAAAAATTCCCCAATTTTATTTGAATGTATTTTTCTTATACAATATAGATAATTACAAGAATTTTGGTACACATTTTATTTTGAAACTTTGTCACGAAAGCACTTTTTGATGGTTTCAATACGGTTTTGTATGAAATAAGTCGAAATTTTTTAATACGATTTTCAATTGAATATGTTTTACTTATTGCTTCAAATCGTTCTTGGTTTTTTTGATTATCAAATCAAGATATAGCTGTCATGATGAATTTTAAATCTAATGGATAACCATTGATCATATTTTACGGAGTGAACACAAATTTCCTTTCCTTTTTGGGAGTAAACCCCGATTTCAAAAATCAAGAATTTTGCTCGAAAAGGAAATCACTTATGCGGAAGTCTTACAGTTCTCACAAGGGGAAAAATTGAAACTTTATACATACTAGTAATACGTACTAGTAACCTTACACCCTGTATTCCATCAATTTTATTTAAAAACTCTTAATTTCTTGATTTCGTCGAGCAAGTGTTTTGTTAAATATAGTAGATAGCGACCAAAAATTTATTTTAATGTACAATTAATTGATATTTTTTTTAGTAAAACTAAATATTTTGGATATGCTTTCGATTTATTACAATCATTATCAAATCACGGTTTTTTGCGACTGAGAAATTGAAAGTTTTTTCGCAAAGTTGCAGTAAAACAATTTGAAATACAGGGTGTAAGATTTTTCCCTTCTTTTTTCCAAACTGGTTACACTTGATTTCCGCCGTTTTGATTGGTTGAATCTGAGAAAGACGTAGGTTTTCTCAGATTCAACCAATCAAAACGGCGGAAATCAAGTGTAACCAGTTTGGAAAAAAGAAGGGAAAAATCTTACACCCTGTAGTAGACCTCGAAATTGGTGAATTAAAGGCCTACTATTAGACTTGCTCATAAAGATCATTAACACGGGTTATACAGCTACAAATCAAATTTGATTTTTTGAATTTGAGTTGTTTGTTTAAAGTGGGTTGAATTTGTGTGATAATTAACCCTTCGTATGCAGTTCTTTCATACCAATTAGGTAGGTTGGTTGAAAAAGCTGTAAAGTGTTCGTACAGGTGTAATCTTAATTGTGTAGTGTTCGAATCACTACAGTATCTGGCTTCTAGTTATTCGTGGTACTCAACACAGCCAAAAATATGGTCGAAAACATGTGAGCTGTCACATCTCCCATGCTCTTGAATTCGCTTTTTTTAAATTCGGGAAGTGTGTCCTATGTAGGTTTCCGAGCATACACATTTAAATAGGTAGACAGTGTTGGGTGTGAAAAGGAGTAGTTTTATGGGTTTTAATTTGGGCGAAATTATTTTGGCTAGTGTGATTGTTTTAAAACAGACCTGTAGTCGATAATTAGGAGTATATTTTGATTAGATGTTTTGTATTTTGGAGGCCATTTTGCTACAGCGGAAAGATGTATAAGGAAGCGAGAAATAAAAAAACTTCAAATCTGGATTTTTTTGGTCTCCCTCCCTTATAGCTTTATTTGGGTTCGGCGCGAAATTTTTTATTTATTTCATCAATTATGCTCTTAAGGGGGTAGGGAAAGCAAATTAGATATTTTTCAATCGGCTCTCCTAACAAACTAAGAATGTGAAAGTGTTCATTTTACACTAGATCGCGAGAAAAAGTGTTCGATTGGTCACTCTGAAAAAACAAAAATTGACCGCACAAACGAGCTCTACGGGCACTAGAAAAGTGCCAAAATCAATACTTTAAAAGTTATGTTTGGCTTCGTCTATTAACCGATTCTCATTATTTTTTTTTCAAATAATCTTGTATTTTCATTATCTAAAGACTCTCAAGAGCGAATTTTAAATTTCGTCCCAGATGTCTCAAAAACGCAAAAATCAACACTTGCACTTAAACATAATGATCTCATTCATGGTACATAAAATTTTTCTGAAATTTTTGCTCAGTCACGAGAAAAGCTATATAAAAACTTCTCAAGAGAGAATTTCGATTATTAACTTTTAGTTAGTCATATAATCGCGATGTAATCTCGGCTCGAAAATTTAGCAAATATCACGCAGTTTTTCGCACCATGTTCCTTTGTTACTTTAATTTTCTCGCAAATAACATTAACCGACATATTATTTGTCACCAATATTATGAGAGGCCGTTGATTACTTTTTCGATCACGCCATCAAAGTTTTGGCGGTTTCCGATGATATTTTACGTAAGCATTTCGGAATATCATTGATTAGCATAAAACAGATGCTCTAAAAAATGAAATAAATTGATTTGACAAATTTTGGAGATGTTGTGACATTTTATATAAACCTGTTAATTTTTAATAATCAGCAAAAATGGTAAAAAGGAGATTTAATAATTTGCAAACTGAAATTGCGAATAATTCGAGGAGTATACCACCAAAAAAGAGCCTCTATGATTTGCGAGAACGAGCTTAAAAAATCATAGAGACTGCAAAAAAAACAACCGGAGAACAGCCTATAAATTCCAAAGAAAAATAACGGTTGAAACGACTGTTCAAAAAGTCGCTTTCCCCACCCCCTTAATCAACGATTTTGGATATTGATTATTAATAAAAACTTGTTCTAAGTCTTGCTAGGTTTAGGGTTGGTTTTCGTTAGTAGTACAATTTTAGCTCTATAAATTTCGCCATTTAGGCAAGAATTTTTTTTTCACCAATTTCGAGGCCTACTATTCAAATTGTTTTACTGCAACTTTGCGAAAAAACTTTCAATTTCTCAGTCGAAAAAAAACGTGATTTGATAATGATTGTAATAAATCGAAAGCTTATCAAAAATATTTAGTTTGACTAAAAATAATGCCTTTATGTTTTATCTCGAAAAAACAATAATAATTAATTGATAATTCAGATTAGGTGAAATTTTATTTTATTAACAACATTTCGCAGTTCACATTCTCAGTTTTTTTAAAAAAATATTTTTTCAAATAATTCAGATGTCACAAATAAGTTAATGAATTTATCTTTGAATCTTTAAAAACAAGGCCTGAGTAAAAAACCTCAATATCCTATTGCAGTCATTCCTGATCTCGTGTTAATCGGCGATATTGGGCACTTTTGGCAATATTGGCACTTACGGCGATCAAACAAAAATTCAAAAAAGAAGATTTGGGAAATTCAATCTTGAAAAAGACGTCAATTATGAGGCACTCAAAGTAATTTGTAATAAAAACATTAAACGCCCGCGCAAATACGGCGATATTGGGGCTTTTGGCAATATGAGCACTGGAAGGATTTTAGCTAAAAATTGTAAAATGGCTTAGGTTTTTTTGGCAATATTGGTAAATTCGGCGATATGGGGCCTCTAACTTCGAATGAATCAAGAATATGCGCCACGGAGTTAATTTTAAGTTACATTACAACGTTCAAATATTTTCGTTATCAGTTAAGTTTCAAAAGAACGTTCTATTGTAATATTATCAATGGTCTCCCGCCGCGTCTTTGCAGTCTCCCACTCGGATAGCGTCTAAGTAGCAGCAAAAGTGTTTTTGAGTTTTTTGGGAAATTGGTGATTTCCGTGAGGTCACTTCCGGCGACTCAAAGTCTCTAATTTACAACTTTTTAACCAACTGGTTTGCTTGTGGTTATCAAAGTATTACGTTTTAAACGTGAGGAGACCAGGAAGTCATAATAATATTCTATTAGATAGACATTTTTCCAAACTCTAATTATCACAGAAAAATGATCTCTCACGTGTTGGAGCTTTTTTTCTTGCTTCGAGAAATGTTTTTGAAATTCTTTAAAAATTATTATCAGAAAGACATGAAGTTGGCAAGAAAGGTGTTTTCAGAAGCTGTAAAACCGTGTGGCATATCAATTTGAAAATAGTACCCTACGAAGCAGTGTCCTAAAAGGGGATCGGGAAGTGCCTTTGTACAAACCTTTAAAATTCGAAATTAAAAAAAGTTTTCAGCGCCTTCATTAACATGTAAAAAATAGAATTTCATGAAAAAAATCCAAAGATATGTGTGGTCATTTTAAACTTGAAAGATTTTGAAAAACATCTCTAACTAGAAATCTTCAAAAAACCCGTTATAAATTAACGTTCACAAATTTTCAGCGTCGTGAATTTATTATTATTTTATTTTACCTATTGTATTTAAAAGTTACATTTTGAAAATAATTTTAAATTTAACAGATTTTTAATAACGACACCCAGTTTTTTTTTCTAGAGCCGAACAAAGTTGAAATTCGGGTAAAAATTGTAATTTCGAGGATTTGTTTGAATTTTTTTTTGGAAATTTCATTTTTTTAGAGAATATCAAGGACATAAAAGTCACAAATGTAAATATCATCGTTCCATTATATGATAATTTATACCTGGTTCTGAATGAAATCGCCAATGAGCCATTCACAATGACAGATTTATTCATTCCCACTTATTTTGAAAACGCGAAGAAAGAACTTTTTTGATATAAAGCTTCGAAATTACAAACCAATCGATTTGAAATTATTTTGATTGATTTTGGTGTGGTTTTTAACAATAAAAATAAAATTTTAGAAATTGTACAAAATGATTGCCAATTTGTTTCCAAAGAAAAACATTTTTCTTTGATAAATTTTTTTTTTCTTATTGTATAATTTATTATGTTTGTTTTAAGGAAATAATTGTTTGTACAGGTAACAGATATTTAAGAAATAATGTTGATAAACAGAAAAGTGTGCACAGTAGAAAATAGTTTGATAGAAAATTATTTAATATTACATATTCACTTATTTCTAATTAATTAATTAATTAATTAATTTAAATTTGCAATCGAAAGAGAAAAAACTTTTTTTTTCGGAATTCATGAATAAAAAAAATGATCCTTATACTTTTTCGGATCTTGAGTTGAAATGATATAGATCGTGACCTTTTTATGAGCTCTTACCAAACATAATATCCGTCTGAAACCAGACAAAATAGAGAATTGATTGCTTTTGGCTTTGCATCCTCATTTCCATACAGCATAATAATTATTGGAAACAAATTATTATCTTTGAGTCCATATTAATCATATATTAAATATATACATTTATATATAAAAATATTTTTTATTTTTTTATATCTTTTTCACATTGGACTCATTACCAGGGATCGGATTTTTCCGGGTCGGAAATTTCGACCCGACCTGGAAAAGTCGCCGACCTTCCGACCCGCAAAATTTTTTTGGAAAAAACATAATTTTTATGTTGTTTAGACTATAAATCGATCATTTTATTATTAATTTGTAAATATTTTTAAAATATAAAGATATGACAGGGATAATAAATCAATTACTTTTTTCAACATGCATCTGATTAAACTTTATGCACTTTGACTACTAGAGTTAACGCAACTTAAAACTTATATGCAAACCATTGGAACGTGATCGCGAATTTAACATGTTTAGCCTCTACTGACATGTTTAATTCGCGATCACGTTTCAATAATTTCGCATTTAAGTTTATAGTTGCTTTTTACTTTAGTAGTCAAACTGTACATTACCAAGTTTGAACGATNTTAACATATATTATAATATAATCTTATATATATAAAAAATTTTTTTATTTTTTTATATCTTTTTTTCACATTGGACTCATTACCAGGGATCGGATTTTTCCCGGTCGCCGGGTCGGTGCCGACCCGACCCGACCTGGAAAAGTCGCCGACCTTCCGACCCGCAAAATTTTTTTGGAAAAAACTTAATTTTTATGTTGTTTAGACTATAAATCGATCATTTTATTATTAATTTGTAAATATTTTTAAAATATAAAGATATGACAGGGATAATAATAATTACTTTTTTCAACATGCATCTGATTAAACTTTATGCACTTTGACTCTAGAGTTAACGCAACTTAAAACTTATATGCAAACCATTGGAACGTGATCGCGAATTTAACATGTTTAGCTCTACTGACATGTTTAATTTCGCGATCACGTTTCAATAATTTTCGCATTTAAGTTATAGTTGCTTTTTACTTTAGTAGTCAAACTTGACATTACCCAAGTTGAACGATTCCAATAAAATTCAATTTCTTTATTAAAAGTACATTAATGACAGTAACTATTTTGTATTAAGTGTTTTCAGTATTCATTCAACTATTTGCTTGAGAATGCCAAAAAATGCATCGTGATTTGCATTTTGGACTAGTTTTTCCAAAGTTTCAAGGTGCACTTTGTTTCTGGTTTTGGACGTGTGGCCGGTGATTGTTGCGAAAAACTTTCGAAAACTTACATTAAAAAGTGAAAATTTTTCTGAATTCTCTGAATTTTCGTCTTCATGGTCAATCTTCCAATGCCTTTTTTAATAAATGTTTATAAATATTCGCGTTATTTATATCCGCGTTATTTCCAAGCGCTTTAATGAAAAACTTCCCCCCACGATTTTTTTGTACTGTAAAATTGTTAATAAGTTATCGAGCCAACTATTTCTTTAATATCGAACCAATTTCCCCCCCCCTTAATAATCGAGCCGATTCCCCCCTTAATATTGAGCCGATTCCCCCTTAATATCGAGCCGATTCCCCCCTTAATATCAAGCCCACTCCCCCTTAATATTCGAGCCCACTCTCCTTTAAACTCGAGCAATATCGAGCCAATTTTTTTTTAAATCGAACTTACTCCCCTTTAAACTTCCCTTGAACAAAATTCTACCGACCTTCGACCCGACCTCCGACCCGACCTGGGTCGAAAAAAATTTCCGACCTGACGAAAACGTACTCGGTCGGCGTCCGACCCGACCCGGAAAATTTCAAAAAAAAAAGCGACCCCGACCCGACCTGGTGAAATTTTGGAAAAATCCGATCCCTGCTCATTACTTTTTATTTTGCAAAGAAAAAAAAATTTTAACAAACAAAATTACATTTTCCGGTTCTTTATAAAAATATGATAACAAATTGTTAACATAACAAAACTTAATTCTCCGTGAAAAATTCATTAGGAAAATATGTTTTAAACGTTTATCTTATTAGGCTCATTATTATTTGTTGAGATTACCACATTACTTTTCGGTCTCAAATCGGTGCGCGCGATTCTTCAAAATTAAAATTTTTTTTTTTTGTTAGAAAATTGAACGAAAATTGTTTTACGAAATGGTATGGCGTAAATTCGAAATGATCGGTCAAGAATTTGTTTCAAATTATATTTTTTCTTATTTTTTCGAAATAATTGAATTAATTTCAATATTAACTCCGTATGTTATAACTAATAACTCTCGGAGTTAATAACTTATAATAAGTTACTTATTAGCTAGAGTTTGTCAGTTTTTCGAAATAATTTCAACAATGATAATAATGAAAAGTGTTCATACAGTAGAAACAAATTTTCTTTGTGTTCTTCACGTAAAAGCATTTTCAATACTTTAAAGGGCTGCTCCAAATTTTTTTTTCACTTCGAGGCTGAATTTCAGCTGTTGAAATGCACTAATTTGATTGAAATCCTTTCTTAAATGCCAGCAACATTATATCAATAAAAAACCTAAACGTTAAGGGGGTTGTTTCCCAGCAATTCTAACATTCTACACCCACAACGGTAAGAATAGTTTTTCGGCTATATCACAGAACAATTGAAAGTTTTTCGACATTTCTAGAATTCTAGAATTTTTATGGGGTTGAGCTTCCGGTTCAATGAAACCATAAAATTTTTCTGATAAGATCCCTAAAACAAAACTTTTCAGGCATTCTTTTTTGTACCATAAATTTAACAATTAAATATCTTATATGCAATTTTCCCAACTTTGAGGTAATTTTCTGATTTGAGATTAAAATAATCATTTTTGAAATAATTTTTTAAGACACATATCCGTAAGATGATATTTCTAAGTGATTCCCAGCTACCCTCGTCCCTCGAAAATAAATACAACTCTAGAAAAGTCGATATTTAATTCATATAGCCGAAAAACTATATAGCCGAAATACTATCTTACCACCACAACCCACTTGGGCTCTTTTTTACACATTTTCAAGTGAAGTTTCTGAGAAACCTAGAGTCAGAAATGATTTAATTTTTTCCACGTTCCTAAAACAACTCTTGAGAAAGTTGTTAGTACTATTCAAGTCATCTGATACTTCAATCTACGCTCAAAAAATGAATTTCAGTAGGCGTCCCTAAAAGCAATAAAAAGCCTACTCCTCATTCATCTCTTATCACTTTTTATTTATATTGCAATTTAGAATGAATATATAAATGCCAATCACCAAATTTATTTATTTTTTTTAAGTTTGTCTCTAGTGGTCAAACAGCTTATTTGTGAGCCTCTCCTCCTGAAATATATCCCCTATTCACACTTTTGTTAATATCCCGGCCCTACTACCTAAAAACACATACGTTTCCTAATGAGGGCCGGGGATATTAACAAAAGTGTGAATATGGATATATGGAAATTTTCAATTTGTACATCAATTTACGCAAACCCTAGATTAAGATTCAAATGGTAGCCTTTTTTCGATTTTTCTCCAAAGTCCTCAAGGAACGACTTGTGAATTTCTAGTTTTTGTCAAATTCTGAATTTTCTAAAACTTACTTTATTTGAAATTCAAAATTCAAAAAAAAATCTTGGAGTTAAAAAACTCAGTGACGAATTTTCTACATAAATAGGGCAATCAAAAAAGTTATATGAGAAATATCAATTATCGTCACTCTTAATTTAACCTTTAATTTCAACCCCCTAAAAACCGACTTTTCTTTGAAAAATCTCAAAACCAAAAAAAAATATTATAAGTGAAAAACTTGGCGAAAATTCTCTACAAAAATAGTGTATTAAAAAGTATTATAACGTGAAAGCTGAGATTATCGACGGCCACCTCCCTTAAGGGGGTTGTGGGTGTAAAATCTAGAATTATTGCAAGCAAATTAAATTCGCTTACAATTAAGGGAGTGGGTGTCGCAAATTTGAGCCTCTTCCGAGGCCATTTCCCGCCAAACTAGCAAAGATGATATTCCAAAACACATTTGTACTACAGAACCAACCTTCGTGTAATTTTGAATTTAACAAGTAAATCTGATACATTCCACCTACGCGCGACACCTACGCTTTTAAAAAGCTCTTAAAAAGACACGCAGTTCGTACCTACTCTTCAATTTTCATCATTTTATTATTTTTTTGCGTGAGGCTCCAGAGAAGCCTAACAATAATGCAAATTGCTGTTTTTTAAAAATTTTGCTTTCGGCGCCCAAAACACAGCAAAAAACGAAAACAAAAAATATTGATTTATTTATGATTTAAGGGGGTGGGTGTCGGTTTTTTTGGAGCTCTTTAAGAATTAATTTATGATACATTAATATCGGTTATGACTAAAGTTGACCCAAAGAATCTCATGGTGGCATTATTTTTTTCAAAACATCTAGAACAACCAAATCCAGAATTTTCAAAATTCGAAATATTTTTGCTTTAACTTGCATAAAACCGGTATTCCACCATGATAATGAACATTTTTTATTGGTGAAAATAACCCACTGAAACGATGCATGACATTAAAAATTATCGGAAATGTCTTAATCGAATTCTAGAAATTTCAATTATTTTAAGCAAAAATGTTAAACCTAATTATCGAATTTGACGGCTGATTGGTTAAAATTTTGATTAGCTGTAAAGCCAACTTTTTGATCAGTGAAATCTCAGCTTCAATTTGGTGGTACTTTTGTTCCGAATCAGACGAAACTTTTTTTTTCGAACTTTCAATTTCCGGGTTCACTATTAGTCATATTTCTAGAATTCTAGAAATTTTATCAAAAAATTCCTTCTCATCACTTTTACCGCCATTATATTTATCTACCTTAGTCGAAAAATGGCTTTCATTCTAAGCTTCGTCTAAAAGAAGATAGAGTTTGAAGTGAAAAACTGGCAAAATCAGCGTTTAAGTGAGATTCTAGAACAAGAAAAGTCAAAAATCGAAAAATTCCTTCTCATCACTTTTTTTGTTTCATTTATTCGCTTGTTTGTGTGAATTTGAGACGCTTTGTATGTGGGGTCTAAATTAAGATAAGATTTAAAAAAAACCGTTTAGTGCTCTAGAATAGACTCACCACCTGGTGGTGTGATGTAACAAGGTTGACTTTGAGAATGTTTGATCGTATAGACGAAGGCTAGATCTACAAACGAGTATCCTCAGATTTTTTACACCTGCCCTAAGAACTGTTCTGAGGCGTGATTGAAAGGTACCAAAAAGCGACAACCCACCCCTTAAATTGAAAGTGCGCTCCATTTGTTTCTTTTGTGACGCGAGTTAAAAATTGCACAAAAATCCTTAAAAAGTGTTTGTATTTACGGCAAAAAAATTATTTGAAGCATTTTTTCTGGTTTCTAAATTTTGTCAAAATTTAGGCTCAAACAATGAAAAGTTGCCATGGCCCCCAAGAGACGCCAAAGCAAAATTTCGAAAAAAAAGCTCTTTAGTTTTATTGTCAAGACCAAGTTTCTGCTTTGCATATGCAGTATGAGTCGAACTGTATCTCTCACAATGGTGGAGATAGGGCTTTTGCCTGAGCCTCCGAAATGACCATTTCAAATCAATTTGGCGTAAAAAATGAAAAATTGGACATGGCCAGCCAAGAGACGCCGAAGCCAAAATTTCGAAAAAAAAAGGCTTCTCACTATTTTAATTGTTGAACAAGGTCTTGTGCTTTCCAGATGGCAGTATGAGTCGAACACCTATACTTCTCAAACTGGTGGAGGCAGATAGCTTTTGCCTGAGCCTCCCAAACTGAATCATTTTCAAACTTTTAAATTTTTAGTTTTTTTGCGTTTTTGTCCGCGAAAGCAAAATATTTAAATCAAAAGCAATTTTTGGCACGATTTCTGTAGGCTTCTCCGGAGCTGCACAACAAAAATAGTGAAAAAAATGATGATGAACATTGAAAGGAGGAAGGCCTACACTGGGCGTGTCGTTTTTTAGGAGGCTGTTTTAAAAGCGTTAGGTGTCGGCGTAAGGTGGGATGTGGTATCAGATTACTGTTAGTTCAAAAATTACAGGCGAAGGTTGGTTCTGTTAGTTACAAATGTTTTTGGAATATCACCTTTGCCTAAGTTTTTGACGGGGAAATGACCTTGGAAGAGGGACTCAAAATTTGCGACACCCACTCCCTTACGTATTAAAGAATTTTCAATAGTTCTGATATCGGCTGTTCTCATTGGTCAAACACGGATCACAGCGAACGCGATTAAGGGCGCTATAGATCCAATATTTGATATGATTTTATAAAATTGCTAAATCTCAAAAATTACAAATATATTTCAGATTTTTTGAAAAACAATAAACATTGAATTTTAAATTTTTCAAACAAAATTTTGATTCAAATTTCACAAAGAATTGGATTTCATGGTGATACACTTGGTGAGAAAAGTATAAAATCTCCTATTCGTGCATGTTTAGCATTTTCACAAAATATTTTGCGTTCATTTTTAAAATGAGTTTTAGTTGGGTTGGAAGTGATGTTTTGTTCTCTTGATTTAGTCGGCATAAGTTGCCAATTTGGTTCCTATTTTTTTTTTACTTTTTTGGGGGCGGGCAGAAGGATTATTTCCGTATCGAAATACGTTTTGCATTGTTCAGTTCTACGTTAAATGCTGCACGTATACTTTCAATAGATCATTCATACAAATGGTGGCTGCGCTTTATCGTAAAAACTGGTGCAATAACCCTTCAATTGGGTTACCGGGCCAGGGGAATCGATTTTTAGAAAATTTGACCCCGGCCCGACTTGGGCTTCTGGGTGTGACTCGGAAAATCCGAATCCCTGATATTAGGAATTTTTTTTAGGTTTTTTAACAAATTTCATTACAAGCAATAGTTTTCTATTATTACTGATCGTTCTGAACGCGATTAGGTCCGATCGACGGTGAAACGCCTAGGTTATTTCTCGTCAATTAAAAATGTTGTGCAGTTCTTTGGTACACTTCTTATTCCAACCATAAGTTAATTCTTGAAAAGAGGGGTAATCTTATAGTGCGTGTTCGACATCCACTAATGTTGTCTTATTTATTGTCTTCGTATTTGAATCAGGCAAGGGTGGCTTGATATTGGGAGAGTACGCAAAGCTTAATCGGTGCGTAATCAACTTTAAGTCTATAGACCTCTCTAAAGACTCACATAAGTGAGATTCGAAGCACAGCGCTAGCGATAACCGCTCGTTTTCAAGATTCACTTCAGATGGAAAAAGGATTTTGTTTGATAATCTTGGGCTCCCAATGAATAAAAAATAATTTCTGGCTAAAAATAAGATCGATGATTTACGTTTTTACCAGAACTAATATTTTTCAATTTAATCAAATAAATGTTTCTACAAAATTTCGGGCAGTTTTGTTCCAGGAATGCTGGATTCGCAGATAACACCAAAAAGGTTATCGAACGGTAATGCTCCGTTTTTTGCCAAAATTTGCATGAAAATAATGTTTTAATGATGTACAATAATGTTAATAATCAAATGTTTTTAATGTTAATATGTTAACATAGATGTTAATAAAAATCTGACATTTATGTTCGACATGTGAGTGGTTATTCAGCAATCCCTTAAAATCTTGTTCAAACTTTGTTTATAATTTCGAAGTTAACAATATCATATGACAGATAAAAACAAACAGCTTAAATGTCCATCGGCATAGGTGTTGTATGACGATTTAAAAAATAAGAAATTTAAAAGTCGAAATGGGTACGGATTTATTGGCCCATCTTGTAGAGATTTTTTGTGTGTCCTTTTTAGCGCAGGATTTTTTGATTTTAATTTTTTTTTTCAAACAAAACGGTGCGAATAGTGACCGTTTAGTCTTCCGGTCTCATGGGAGTTAAATAGCGGTCATGAAAAATTTAAATAAGGCTGAACAGTAGTTTCGCATTCGAGTCTGGAATTTTGGGAAAAGCTTGGAAAAAATATGTTAAAAATGAACTGGGACATTTATAGGATTGCATTCATTGTTTCAGTTAAAGAACGAGACTACTAACCGAAATCTTGCCAAACGTATAACACGGGGGACTCAATATCGCCGAAAGTTTTTTTGAGTAAAATCGGCCAATATAGGCACTTTTGGGCGATATTGGGACAAAAATAAAAATTTTTTCGTTCACAAAAATAAAAATGGCGTTCAAAATCATGTGGTAATTTACAAAAAAGTTTTCTGCAAGTTTATTGAGTTTCACAAAGGTTCAAATGAAGTAAAAATACCAAAATGTTTATAATTAAGTGCACTCACTCTACCCTTATCCGAGCACCGCCAGCTCGGCCAAAATCGTTCGGATAAGTGTACTCGACCAAACGCAATAAAAAATATAAAAAAGATTTTAGAAAATATTTGGGAAATTAATCTAGAAATATGAACGTCATTCATCCACGCACCAAAAGTAATTTGTTATTTAAACCTAAAAACGCCCAATCAAATTCGCGATGTTGGCTCTTTCGGTGATAGTAGGCATATAAAACCATAAATTTAAACAGTTTTATAAAAATAATTGAAACTTTTTAAGTTACCGATACAAAATATACCTAGGCCGTTATTACACAACTTTAAAAATATTGCATGATATTTTAGTGTCGCGACATATGAAATTCTTATTAAGAATTTAAACTGATTCGATTACCGCTATTCAAAAGCACCGTGCCGTCCGCTTGTAATTACTTTGGAATTTTGGAAACACCTACAGTATTGACCAAACTGGCTAAAATTAACTGGCGATTAACTTACTTGTTAGTATTTACTCTGGGTTCTCTACAAATTTCGAATAAATGATGACAGAAAAAATAATTTAAAGTAAATTTGAACAGAACCCTGCCGAAATCTGGGGGGTTAATTTCTTATTTTTCTTAAGTTAACCTGGCGAATCGTTGGCCCAGATACCTTGTTAGAAAAAAATTTGAGGCCAAATGTTAGGTTTTGACATTCGAAATATTTTTGATACATTTTGTCAACTGGGGCGACTTTGAAACAAAAAATCTGCTAATTTTAAAAATGATCAAAGTTTTGGTTCACGCTGAAAGTTCCTGAGAAATAGAAATGACCCAGCTTGAAATAGGAATTTAAAAGTCAAAAATGGTATTGATTTTATTTGTCGTCTTGGAAAAAAAATTTTATTAAAAAAATCTGCTTTTTTTAACATAATTATCTGATCGCTGCCCGTTTCAAATTTTCAAAATCTGAACGAAATCTGGGGCCAAATTTTTACTAGTTTTTACCCCGAAAACCCGGAATTAATTGTTGAATTTCATAGTGCGCGGCGCTTGATATCAACTAAATAGGTTAAAATAAAAGTCACAGACAAAAATAAGGCAAAATCTGACATAATAGTCTGGTCGGGCCACATTTGGAGACGTGACAGGCTAGCTTCACACAGCCTTATTGTTTGAAAACACTTGAGTAATTTAAACATTTTGGAGGTATTATTTTGAGAAAATATTTTTTTCGAAAAAATGGTTGTTAGGTAATACATTTTGACGCGTCATGAACGTGAAAATTGATTTTTTGAAACCAAAGTTTTTTTTGGTCTCAACTTTTTATTTTAAAAATTCTAGCGATAGCATTCAAAAAAGCTCTGACAGTAAAAATGAGATATTCAACTTCAATGGACGAGTGGTTTTCCTCCCGATCTCCTTTCGTGATAATTTTCTCGTCGTACAACAGGAAAGGAGAGCTCTTCCCTTCTTTTTCTTTAACTCGCGATAAGTTATCAGTGATAACCCTCTCAAAACTGCTTTTTGACACTAGAGTGGAAAATTTTTTGTCCAATTTTGTTTAGAAGGTCCAGTTTAATTCCTTGGGTAACAAGTTCCACCGTCTCTTCCGCATCTAATTTAAACAATAAAATCGCATTAAAAGACAATTTTTTGCCCTTTTCACCATTTTTTTCGAATCATTTCGGCCTTTTTGAATTTGTTATGAAAAATTACTTCCCTAACAGCGACTTTTCGAGTGTAGTGAAATATCAATGATGAATAAAAAAGTGGAGTCTAAAATATGTGTTTTTTAAAACTGCGAGAAATCAAATGTTTTTTTCCTTGATAACCTCTTTCAGGGGAAATTATTAAAAATCATTATACAGTATAATTGAAAGCCGATTCCGCGATAGAACGCACGTTGAATTGAAAGGGGGGTTGTGGGTATAAATCATGCATGAGTGGAAGAAAATAGTTTATATACAGCATTCAAGGTTTTGCTTCCGGTTTTTCATTTTTGCGTAATTTGCTATTCCGCCTATCAAAAAGATTTAATCTGGCTAAACACGTAGGTGATTTGCCATAATTAGAACCAAAACGTGACATGCTGTATTTCTAGAATACTTTCTAACAATCAATTTATTCTTAAAAATAATAAAATGAGATGAGTGATTGTTTTTTTCTTACTCTTATCCACCCGATTATCGACCATTCCAGTTCCAGCTGGAGAAGTGGGCAATACTCCCAGCAATTCCACATTCTACACTCACAACCGCCTGTTTTTTTTCACAATTTGAGTGACTAAAAGTTTCCCATCAAGCGAAAAAAAATATTAGAAAAAGTGAAATCTAGCCAAAATGCACCGACCAGCTAGTTGTCAAAACCACTTTTCAGCTATTATCGAATTCGTATTCTAGAAAATAATTTTTGATTTCTTATCTGCGATTGAGATCTCTGGGTCTTGGCGATGCGCCTTCGCGTTTGACCACCGCGTTTCAAAAACCAATTTAGGCCACCGAAAATGACCGATGTTAACTCGTAGACTCGATTTCCGGGCAGTCGTGACCAGTTTACCATTTTAATCGCAATTTACGAACGCTTAAACATTAATTGACAAGATCAGTTATGAAAGTTATCGATTGACTTAAAGACAAAATGAACGTTTGTGCGTTTTTTAGACCCGACCCGACCCGACCTGGTGAAATTTTGGAAAAATCCGATCCCTGCTCATTACTTTTTATTTTGCAAAGAAAAAAAAATTTTAACAAACAAAATTACATTTCCGGTTCTTTATAAAAATATGATAACAAATTGTTAACAATAACAAAACTTAATTCTCCGTGAAAAATTCATTAGGAAAAATATGTTTTAAACGTTTATCTTATTAGGCTCATTATTATTTGTTGAGATTACCACATTACTTTTCGGTCTCAAATCGGTGCGCGCGATTCTTCAAAATTAAAATTTTATTTTTTTTGTTAGAAAATTGTACGAAATTGTTTTACGAAATGGTATGCGTAAATTCGAAATGATCGGTCAAGAAATTTGTTTCAAATTATATTTTTTTCTTATTTTTCGAAATAATTGAATTAATTTCAATATTAACTCCGTATGTTATAACTAATAACTCTCGGAGTTAATAACTTATAATAAGTTACTTATTAGCTAGAGTTTGTCAGTTATTTCGAAATAATTTCAACAATGATAATTATGAAAAGTGTTCATACAGTAGAACAAATTTTCTTTGTGTTCTTCACGTAAAAGCATTTTCAATACTTTAAAGGGCTGCTCCAAATTTTTTTTTTCACTTCGAGGCTGAATTTCAGCTGTTGAAAATGCACTAATTTGATTGAAATCCTTTCTTAAATGCCAGCAACATTATATCAATAAAAAACCTAAACGTTAAGGGGGTTGTTTCCCCAGCAATTCTAACATTCTACACCCACAACGGTAAGATAGTTTTTCGGCTATATCACAGAACAATTGAAAGTTTTTGGACATTTCTAGAATTCTAGAATTTTTATGGGGTTGAGCTTCCGGTTCAATGAAAACCATAAAATTTCTGATAAGATCCCTAAAACAAAACTTTTCAGGCATTCTTTTTTGTACCATAAATTTAACAATTAAATATCTTATATGCAATTTTCCCAACTTTGAGGTAATTTTCTGATTTGAGATTAAAAATAATCATTTTTGAAATAATTTTTTAAGACACATATCCGTAAGATGATATTTCTAAGTGATTCCCGCTACCCTCGTCCCTCGAAAATAAATACAACTCTAGAAAAGTCGATATTTAATTCATATAGCCGAAAAACTATATAGCCGAAATACTATCTTACCACCCACAACCCACTTGGGCTCTTTTTTACACATTTTCAAGTGAAGTTTCTGAGAAACCTAGAGTCAGAAATGATTTAATTTTTTCCACGTTCCTAAAACAACTCTTGAGAAAGTTGTTAGTACTATTCAAGTCATCTGATACTTCAATCTACGCTCAAAAAATGAATTTCAGTAGGCGTCCCTAAAAGCAATAAAAAGCCTACTCCTCATTCATCTCTTATCACTTTTTATTTATATTTGCAATTTAGAATGAATATATAAATGCACATCACCAAATTTATTTATTTTTTTAAGTTTTGTCTCTAGTGGTCAAAACAGCTTATTTGTGAGCCTCCTCCTCCTGAAATATATCCCCTATTCACACTTTTGTTAATATCCCGGCCCTACTACCTAAAAACACACTACGTTTCCTAATGAGGGCCGGGATATTAACAAAAGTGTGAATATGGGATATATGGAAAATTTTCAATTTGTACATCAAATTTACCGCAAACCCTAGATTAAGATTCAAATGGTAGCCTTTTTTCGATTTTTCTCCAAAGTCTCAGGAACGACTTGTGAATTTCTAGTTTTTGTCAAAATTCTGAATTTTCTAAAACTTACTTTATTTGAAAAATTCAAAATTCAAAAAAAAATCTTGGGAGTTAAAAAACTCAGTGACGAATTTTCTACAAAATAGGGCAATCAAAAAAGTTATATGAGAAATATCAATTATCGTCACTCTTAATTTAACCTTTAATTTCAACCCCCTAAAAACGCGACTTTCTTTGAAAAAATCTCAAAACCAAAAAAAAATATTATAAGTGAAAAACTTGGCGAAAATTCTCTACAAAATAGGTGTATAAAAAGTATTATACGTGAAGCTGAGATATCGACGGCCACTCCCTTAAGGGGGTTGTGGGTGTAAAATCTAGATTATTGCAAGCAAATTAAAATCGCTTACAATTAAGGGAGTGGGTGTCGCAAATTTGAGCCTCTTCCGAGGCCATTTCCCGCCAAACTAGCAAAGATGATATTCCAAAAACATTTGTACTAACAGAACCAACCTTCGTGTAATTTTGAATTTAAAAGTAATCTGATACATTCCACCTACGCGCGACACCTACGCTTTTAAAAAGCTTCTTAAAAAGACACGCAGTTCGTACCTACTCCTTCAATTTTCATCATTTTATTATTTTTTTGCGTGAGGCTCCAGAGAAGCCTAACAAATAATGCAAATTGCTGTTGTTTTAAAATTTTGCTTTCGGCGCCCAAAACACGAAAAAACGAAAACAAAAAATATTGATTTATTTTGATTTAAGGGGGTGGGTGTCGGTTTTTTTGGAGCCCTCTTATAAGAATTAATTTATGATACATTAATATCGGTTATGACTAAAGTTGACCCAAAGAATCTCATGGTGGCATTATTTTTTTCAAACAACATCTAGAACAAAAATCCAGAATTTTCAAAATTCGAAATATTTTTTGCTTTAACTTGCATAAAACCGGTATTCCACCATGATATGAACATTTTTATTGGTGAAAATAACCCACTGAAAACGATGCATGACATTAAAATTATCGGAAATGTCTTAATCGAATTCTAGAAATTTCAATTATTTTTAAGCAAAAATGTTAAACCTAATTATCGAATTTGACGCTGATTGGTTAAAAATTTTGATTAGCTGTAAGCCAACTTTTTGATCAGTGAAATCTCAGCTTCAATTTGGTGGTACTTTTGTTCCGATCAGACGAACTTTTTTTTTCGAACTTTTCATTTCCGGTTCACTTATAGTCATATTTCTAGAATTCTAAATTTTATTCAAAATTCCTTCTCATCACTTTACCGCCATTATATTATCTACCTTAGTCGAAAAATGGCTTCATTCTAAGCTTCGTCTAAAAGAAGATAGAGTTTGAAGTGAAAAACTGGCAAAATCAGCGTTTAAGTGAGATTCTAGAACAAAAAAGTCAAAAATCGAAAAATTCCTTCTCATCACTTTTTTGTTCTCATTTATTCGCTTGTTTGTGTGAATTTGAGACGCTTTGTATGTGGGGTCTAAATTAAGATAGATTTAAAAAAAACCGTTTAGTGCTCTAGAATAGACTCACCACCTGGTGGTGTGATGTAACAAGGTTGACTTTGAGATGTTTGATCGTGAGACGAAGGCTAGATCTACAAACGAGTATCCTCAGATTTTTTACACTGCCCTAGAACTGTTCTGAGGCGTGATTGAAAGGTACCAAAAAGCGACATACACCCACCCCTTAAATTGAAAGTGCGATAATTTGTTTTCTTTTGACGCTAACGAGTTAAAAATTGCAGTAAAATCCCTCAAAGTGTTTGTATTGACGGAAAAAATTATTTGGAGCATTTTTTCTGGTTTCTAAATTTAGGCTCAAAAATTTAGGCTCAAAATGAAAAGTTGACATGGCCTCCAAGAGACGCCGAATGAAAATTTCAAAAAAAACTCTCTAGTTCATTGTCAAACAAGTCTTGTGCTTTCAGATGCAGTTTGAGTCGAAACTGTATCTCTAAAACTGATGGAGGAGATAACTTTTGCCTGAGCCTCCNAAACTGACCATTTTAAACAATTTGGCTAAAAATGAAAAGTTGACATGGCCCCCAAGAGACGCCGAAGCCAAATTTAAAGAAAAAACTTTCTAGTTTATTGTCAAACAAGTCTTGTGCTTTCAGATGCAGTATGAGTCGAAACTGTATCTTTTAAACTGGTGGAAGAGATAGATTTTGCCTGAGCTCCCAAACTGACCATTTCAAAATTTTAATTTTTGTTTTTTTGCGTTTTTGTCCGCGAAAGCAAAAATTTAAATCAAAAGCAATTTTGGCACGATTAGGCTTCTCCGGAGCCTGACACAAAAAATGATAACAAATGATGAAAATTGAAGGAGTACGTACGAACTGCGTGTCTTTTTAAAAAGCTTGAGCGTAGGTGTCGGCGTAGGTGGAATTGTATCAGGTTACTGTTAAGGGGGTGGTCGAGGCGACCTTTTTAAGGTCTTTCCCATGTATAAATTTGAAGAAATAAAATATTTTAGGAGTAAGTCGACCACGAGAAATTGAATGGCCTTAACCAAAATTCTCTATCTGCTCTAGAATTTTTCTTGAATTTTTGATTTTGACCTCATTTATACTGTCTCCAAACTCTCAAATCACGGGGAAAAATATTTTTTCTTGGTTAAAAAACCTATACGATAACAAGAATTATAAATAAAAGTTTCTATCTATGGTAAAAAAAATTTGAAAATTTTTGAAATTCAAAAATTTTTGAGATTNAAAAAGTTATATGAGAAATATCAATTTTTCGTCACTCTTAATTAACCTTTAATTTCAACCCCCTAAAAACCGACTTTTCTTTGAAAAATCTCAAAACCAAAAAAAATATTATAAGTGAAAAACTTGGCAGAAAATTCTCTACAAAATAGGTGTATAAAGTATTATACGTGAAGCTGAGATATCGACGGCCACTCCCTTAAGGGGGTTGTGGGTGTAAAATCTAGATTATTGCAAGCAAATTAAAATCGCTTACAATTAAGGGATGTGGGTGTCGCAAATTTGAGCCTCCTCCGAGGCCATTCCCGCCAAACTAGCAAAGATGATATTCCAAAACATTTGTACTAACAGAACCAACCTTCGTGCTAATTTTGAATTTAACAGTAATCTGATACATTCCACCTACGCCGACACCTACGCTTTTAAAAAGCTTCTTAAAAAGACACGCACGTCGACACTCTTCAATTTTCATCATTTTATTATTTTTTTGCGTGAGGCTCCAGAGAAGCCTAACAAATAATGCAAATTGCTGTTGTTTTAAAATTTTGCTTTCGGCGCCCAAACAGCCAAAAAACGAAAACAAAAAATATTGATTTATTTATGATTTAAGGGGGTGGGTGTCGGTTTTTTTTGGAGCCTCTTTATAGAATTAATTATTATGATACATTAATATCGGTTATACTAAAGTTGACCCAAAGAATCATGGTGGCAATTATTTTTTTCAAAAACAATCTAGAACAAAATCCAGAATTTTCAAAATTCGAAATATTTTTTTGCTTTAACTTGCATAAAACCGGTATTCCACCATGATATGAACATTTTTTATTGGTGAAAATAACCCACTGAAAACGATGCATGACATTAAAATTATCGGAAATGTCTTAATCGAATTCTAGAAATTTCAATTATTTTTAAGCAAAAATGTTAAACCTAATTATCGAATTTGACGCTGATTGGTTAAAAATTTTGATTAGCTGTAAGCCAACTTTTGATCAGTGAAATCTCAGCTTCAATTTGGTGGTACTTTTGTTCCGATCAGACGAACTTTTTTTTCGAACTTTTCATTTCCGGTTCACTTATAGTTCATATTTCTAGAATTCTAAATTTTATTCAAAATTCCTTCTCATCACTTTACCGCATTATATTTATCTACCTTAGTCGAAAAATGGCTTCATTCTAAGCATTCGTCTAAAGAAGATAGAGTTTGAAGTCGAAAACTGGCAAAATCAGCGTTTAAGTGAGTTCTAGAACAAAAAAGTCAAAAATCGAAAAATTCCTTCTCATCACTTTTTTGTTCTCATTTATTCGCTTTGTTGTGTGAATTTGAGGACGCTTTGTATGTGGGGTCTAAATTAAGATAGATTTAAAAAAAACCGTTAGTGCTCTAGAATAGACTCACCACCTGGTGGTGTGATGTAACAAGGTTGACTTTGAGATGTTTGATCGTTGAGACGAAGGCTAGATCTACAAAACGAGTATCCTCAGATTTTTTACAACTGCCTAGAACTGTTCTGAGGCGTGATTGAAAGGTACCAAAAGCGACACCCACCCCCTTAAATTGAAAGTGCGCTCATTTGTTTTCTTTTTGACGCCGAGTTAAAATTGCACAAAAATCCTTAAAAGTGTTTGTATTTACGGAAAAAATTATTTTGAAGCATTTTTTCTGGTTTCTAAATTTTGTCAAAAATTTAGGCTCAAAATGAAAAGTTGCCATGGCCCCCAAGAGACGCCAAAGCAAAATTTCGAAAAAAAACTTTTAGTTTATTGTCAAACAAGTCTTCTGCTTTCATATGCAGTATGAGTCGAAAACTGTATCTCTCAAACTGGTGGAGAAGATAGCTTTTGCCTGAGCCTCCAAACTGACCATTTCAAACAATTTGGCTAAAATGAAAATTGACATGGCCCACAAGAGACGCCGAAGCAAAATTTCGAAAAAAGCTCTCTATTTTATTGTTGAACAAGTCTTGTGCTTTCAGATGCAGTATGAGTCGAAACTATATCTCTCAAACTGGTGGAGGGATAGCTTTGCCTGAGCCTCCCAAACTGATCATTTCAAAATTTTTAATTTTAGTTTTTTTGCGTTTTTGTCCGCCGAAAGCAAATTTTAAATCAAAAGCAATTTTGCACGATTTGTAAGGCTTCTCCGGAGCCTGACACAAAAAAGATAAAAAATGATGAAAATTGAAGGAGAAGGCACTAACTGCGTGTCTTTTTAGGAGGCTTTTTAAAAGCGTAGGTGTCGGCGTAGGTGGGATTGTATCAGATTACTGTTACGTTCAAAATTACAGCGAAGTTGGTTCTGTTAGTTACAAATGTTTTTGGAATATCACCTTTGCTAGTTTGACGGGAAATGACCTTGGAAGAGGCTCAAATTTGCGACACCCACTCCCTTAAGTTATAAATGAATTTTCAATAGTATCTGATATCCGGTGTTCTCATTGGTCAAACACGGATCACACGCGAACGCGATAGTAAGGGCCTATAGATCCCAATATTTGATATGATATTATAAAAAATTGCTAAATTTCCAAAAATTACAAATATATTTCAGATTTTTTTGAAAACAATAACAATTGAATTTTAAATTTTTCAAACAAAATTTGATTCAAATTTCACAAAGAATTGTATTTCATGGTGATAACTTGGTGAGAAAAGTATAAAATCTCCTATTCGTGCATGTTTAGCAATTTTCACAAAATATTTTGCGTTCATTTTTAAAGAGTTTTAGTTGGGTTGATGATGTTTTGTTCTCTTGATTTAGTCGTATAAGTTGCCATTTGGTCCAATTTTTTTGTTACTTTTTTGGGGCGGGGCAAGAAGGATTATTCCGTATCGAATACGTTTTGGATATTGTTCAGTTCTAGTAAATCTGCACGTATAATTTCAAAGAATCAATTCATAAAAATGGTGGCTGCCCTTTATCGTAAAAACTGGTGCAATAACCCTTAATTGGGTTACCGGGCAGGGATCGGATTTTTAGAAAATTTGACCCGGCCCGACTTGGGTTCTGGGTGGACTCGGAAAATCCGATCCCTGATATTAGGATTTTTTTTAGGTTTTTTACAAATTTCATTAAAAGCAAAGTTTCTATTATTACTGATCGATTCTGACCGATTAGGCCGATCGAACGGTGGAAACCCTAGGTATTTCTCAATTAAAATGTTGTGCAAGTTCTTTGGTAAATTCTTATTCCAACCAAAGTTAATCTTGAAAATGAGGGTAATCTCTATAGTGCGTGTTCGAATCCCACTAATGTTGTCTTATTTATTGTCTTCGGTATTATAATAGGCAAGGGTGCTTGATATTGGGAGCGCCAAAGTTAATCGGTGCGTAATCACTTTAGTCTTAAGACAATCTCTAAGACCACATAAGTGAGATTCGAACACGCGCTAGAGATAACCCTCGTTTTCAAGATTCACTTCAGATGGAAAAAGGATTTGTTTGATATCTTGGGCTCTTCAATGATAAAAAACAATTTCTGGCTAAAAATAAGATCGATGATTACGTTTTTACCAAGAACTAATAATTTTTCAATTTATCAATAAATGTTTCTACAAATTTCGGCAGTTTTGTTCCAGAATCTGGATTCCAGATAACACCAAAAAGGTTATCGAACGGTAATCGTCTTTTTGCCAAAATTTCGCATGAAAATAATGTTTTAATGATGTAAATAATGTTAATAATCAATGTTTTTAATGTTAATAATGTTAACATAATGTTAATAAAAATCTGAATTTATGGTTCTGACAGTGAGTGGGTTATTCACAATCCCTTAAAATCTTGTTCAAATTTGTTTATAATTTCGAAAGTTAACAATTTCATTGACAATTAAAAACAAGCTTAAATGTCCATCGCATACGGTGTTGTATGACGATTTAAAATAAGAAATTTTAAAAGTCAAAAATGGGTACCGATTTTATTGGCCCATCTTGTAGAGATTTTTTTGTGGTCATTTTTAGACGCAGGATTTTTTTGATTTTAATTTTTTTTTCAAACAAAACGGTGCGAATAGTGACCGTTTAGTCTTCCGGTTCTCATGGGAGTTAAAATAGCGGTATGAAAAATTAAATAAGCTGACAGTAGTTTCGCATTCGAGTCTGGAATTTTGGGAAAAGCTTGGAAAAAATATGTTAAAAAATGAACTGGGACACTTTATAAGGATTGATTATTGTTTCAGTTAAAGAAACGAGACTATACCGAATCTTGCCAAAAGTATAACAGGGGGGACTCAATATCGCCGAAAGTTTTTTCTGAGTAAAATCGGCAATATAGGCACTTTTGGCGATATTGGGACAAAAATAAAATTTTTCGTTCAAAAAATAAAAATGGGCGTTCAAAATCATGTGGTAATTTAAAAAAAGTTTTCCAAGTTTATTAGTTTCACAATAGGTTCAAATGAAGTAAAATACCAAAATGTTTATAATTAAGTGCACTCACTCTACCTTATCCGAGCACCCCAGCTCGGCCAAAAATCGTTCGGATAAGTGTACTCGACCAAACGCAATAAAAAATTAAAAAAGATTTTAGAAAATTTGGGAAATTTAATCTAGAAATATGACGTCATTCATCCACGCACCAAAAGTAATTTGTTATTTAAACCTAAAAACGCCCAATCAAATTCGGCGATGTTGGCTCTTTCGGTGATATGAGCATATAAAACATAAATTTAACAGTTTATAAAATAATTGAAATTTTTAAGTTTACGATACAAAATATACCTAGGAGTTAATTACACAAATTTAAAATATTGCATGATATTTTAGTGTCCGACATATGAAATTCTTATTAAGAATTTAAATGATTCCTGATTACCCTTCAAAAAGCACCGTGCAGCCGCTTGTAATTACATTTGGAATTTTGGAAGACCTACAGTATTGACAAACTGGCTAAATTAACTGGCGATTAACTTACTTGTTAGTATTTACCTGGGTTCTCTACAAAATTTCGAATAAATTGATGACGAAAATATTTAAAGTAAATTTGAACCAGACCCTGCCGAAATCTGGGGGTTAATTTCTTATTTTTCTTAAGTTAACCGGCGAATCGTTGGCCAGATACCTTGTTAGAAAAAAATTTGAGCAAATGTTAGGTTTTGACATTGAAATATTTTGATACATTTTGGTCTGGGGCCGACTTTGAACAAAAATCTGCTAATTTTCAAAATGATCAAAGTTTGTTCACCTGAAGTTCTGAGAAATTAGAATGACCACTTGAAATAGGGAATTTAAAAAGTCAAAAATGGGTATTGATTTTATTTGCTCGTCTTGGAAAAAAAATTTTATTAAAAAAATCTGCTTTTTTTAACATAATTATCTGATCGGCTGACCGTTTCAAATTTTCAAAATCTGAACGAAATCTGGCCAATTTTAACAGTTTTTACCCCGTAAAACCGGAATTAATTGTTGAATTTCATAGTGCGCGGCGCCTTGATATCAACTAAATAGGTTAAAATAAAGTCACAGCCAAAAAATAAGCAAAATCTGACATAATATGTCTGTCGGGCCAAAATTTGGAGACGTGACAGGCTAGTTCACAGCCTTATTGTTTGAAAAATTGAGTATTTAAACATTTTGAGGTATTTATTTTGAGAAATATTTTTTCGAAAATGGTTTGTTAGGTAATACATTTTGACGCGTCATGACGTGAAAATTGATTTTTTGAAAAAAAGTTTTTGGTCTCAACTTTTTATTTTAAAAATTCTAGCGATACATTTCAAAAAAGCTCTGACAGTAAAATAGATATTCAACTTCAATGGAGAGTGGATTTTCCTCCGATCTCCTTTCCGTGATAATTTTCTCGTCGTACAAAGGAAAGGAGAGCTCTCCCTTCTTTCTTTAACTCCGATAAGTTATCAGTGATAACCCTCTCAAACTGCTTTTGACACTAGAGTGGAAAATTTTTTGGTCAATTTTGTTTAGAAGGTCAGTTTAATTCCTTGGGTAACAAGTTCCACGTCTCTTCCCATCTAATTTACAATAAAATAGCATTAAAAAGACAATTTTTTGCCCTTTTCACATTTTTTTCGATCATTTCGGCCTTTTTGAATTTGTTATGAAATTACTCCCTAATCAGCGACCTTTTTCGAGTGTAGTGAATATAAATGATGAATAAAAAGTGAGTCTAAAATATGTGTTTTAACTGCGAGAAATCATGTTTTTTTCCTTGATAACCTCTTTCAGGGAATTATTAAAAATCATTATACAGTATAATTGAAAGCAGATTCCGCGATAGAACGCACGTTGAATTGAAGGGGGTTGTGGGTATAAATAATGCATGAGTGGAAGAAAATAGTTTATATACAGCATGTCAAGGTTTTGCTTCCGGTTTTCATTTTTGCGTAATTTGCTATCCGCCTATCAAAAAGATTTAATCTGGCAAACACGTAGGTGATTGCCATAATTAGAACCAAACGTGACATGCTGTATTTTCTAGAATACTTCTAACAATAATTTATTCTTAAAAATAATAAAATGAGATGATGTGATTGTTTTTTTTCTTACTCTTATCCACCCGTTATCGACCATTCCAGTCCAGCTGGAGAAGTGGGCAATATCCCCAGCAATTCCAACATTCTACACTCACAACCGCCTGTTTTTTTTCACAATTTTGAGTGACTAAAAGTTTCCCATCAAGCGAAAAAAATATGAAAAAAGTGCAAATCTGCCAAAATGCACCGACCAGCTAGTTGTCAAAACCACTTTTCAGCTATTATCGTAATCGTATTCTAGAAAATAATTTTTGATTTCTTATCTGAGATTGAGATCTCTGGGTCTGGCGATGCGCATTCGCGTTTGACCCGCGTTTAACCAATTAGGCCACCGAAAATGACGATGTTAACTCGTAGACTCGATTTCCGGCAAGTAGTGACCATTTACCATTTAATCGCATTTTACGACGCTTAAACATTAATGACAAGATCAGTTATGAAGTTATCGATTGACTTAAAGACAAAATGACGTTTGTGCGTTTTTTTTAAAGAAAATTTTTACTGTATCACAGTACCTATTTTTTGCAAAAAGTTTTCGAATCACCAAATAAACCTTTCATCGTAATCAGAAAAAAATTCTAAGACTTTTTTTCCATTACACCAAAGCCCAAAAATGATCACGTGATTCAAGAAATAAACTTGGTCAAAATAGTACTGTTTTTTTTTAAAAATGCTTAAATCACTTTTTAAAATAAGTGAAGATGTTTTTAGAAGTTTTTAAGACTTTTTTCCATTACACCAAAGTCCAAAAACGATCACGTGACCTTCAAATTGAGAAATATGGTTTTGGTTCAAGTACACAAATAGTACTCAAATTACGCCGAAAAAATTTGTGGGCTAATAAACACCTAGTTTAAGAGTTTTGAACATAATGATATTTTCCAAAAAGGTCACATGATCTTATTTTTCAAGAAATAAGGATTTATTTATGACATATTTCAAACCTTATTTTTGGATTATTTCTTCAGGTGATTTTATTCGGACTTTGGTGTAATGAGAAAAATTCTTAAAAACGGTTGAAGTTGACCCTGGAATTTTTTTGACGTAATTTGACTACTTTTTCAAATTACTGTATATCGGTACTACATGCGGCATGTAACATGCCTTTTTTCAAAAGTACTCACATCATGTGGAAGACCCCTTCAAAGAATCGTAACGAATTTCTAAGACTTTTATTGCATTACAGTATGGCCTCCGGTTTAAATAGAGCATTTCTAGGAGTCATAACTTCCGAAAAACAGATTACATAAGAGGCGCAGAAGATGAGAGCAAATCTTTCTTATCACGGGAAATAAATACTCCACAACAATTTAAGAGTCATTTTACTAGAGAATTTTGTATAAAACATATAATTATTCTTATACAGAGCGATAGAAAATCATTTGAAGTTTTATACGAGGTAGTTTAAAATATAAATTAAGGTTTAATTTCATCTTATTATTGCACTTTTGTGTGTAACTGGAAGTAATTTTCGCAACTTTTTTTCTTCTAATCCTCATTAAATGCCTTTTAATTCGTTTAAAATTTTTTTTCATTATATAGCAAAACGGCTGAATATTATTATAAGCTATTAAAAAATTTATGTTAATAATGAAACTTTGCTTATATGGCTCGATTTATAAAAATGATCACTAGTTGCCGGAAATCGAGTCTGGGTACAGATTCATGTCTAAAGTCTACGAGTTAAGCAATAAGAGCTTTGAAAATAAGTTTTTAACGCGGGAAAAATCTAGGGCCCGGCAATGTTAGATATATCTCGCGACTAAGAAGTGATAATAAGCTTATGTTACCTGTTTTTGAAATTTAATTGACAATTTGATACAAAAAAAAATGAGTGGTTAAATAATGGTTGAATTTAAGGGTATGGTGGTTCCTACATTTTCTACAGTTATTATGTCATAANAATCTAGCAAATAACGACCAGGAAGTCGCGTAATCGATATAGGGGTCAAACGCGAACGCGCAACAGAGGGTCTAGATATCTGCTGCTTAGATATACTTACATGTAAATATTTCTTTCTTGTTTCAATTGGGGGTTATAATTATCTTTTTTCAAATTTTTTTCTAATTTTATAACAACCATTATATTCTTCTCCAAATCTTTTGCATGATGAATTACTCCAAAGGAACCACAGTTTATATAATCACAAATTTCAAAAAAACTTCGACCTTCAGATTGAATAATTTGACCTCTGTTCATTCGAAACAGATCAACACTCGCCATTTTAATTCAGGTGGATCATCCACTCTGGATGAGATAAATTATTTTTGAAGTTTTCCAGCTAACGTCAACTTGAAATATTCACAATAATGATTATTGAATAAAATTCTGAAATAGAGAATACTTTGAATACACACAATTTTTCAAAAAATCAATAATGATTCCGACTCCCGAATCGGGAGCTAACTGTTAGCAAACTGGGAGCAATAACCGATAATATTTATCACTGAACTCTAATTCCGTCAGAATATTAATTATGACGATTT
>SCLH01063406.1:4883-15950 GCA_004367855.1 Oikopleura vanhoeffeni
ATTGTCCATGACATCAAAACCGCAAATTGTATTATACAAAACGCCTCGAAGAGAGTTTTGTAAAAAATCTAAAATCAAATTTTACTGAATTTTAAAACTCGTTTTTTCGTTATTGCGTCCGTGAAAATCAAAAAGTTAGAATAAAAGATTTGATAGAAGTTTATATTGCGGCTCTGATGACCTTGAAAACCCATGAAGTAAAAATGTCCAAAATGTGGGATTTTTAGTCCGATTTTTAATGATTTTTTTTGACGTCTCTGTGTGGGCGTTGGTGGGATAATATCAGATTCTGTAATTTTGGGCCTTGAGCAAAGAAGGATACGTGCTAATAGAATCAATGTACATCAATGTATGTGATTTTGATGCATTCGCATTTTTTTGTCCTTTGTTTTGATAAGACGTTAAAAGTCCCAAATTAACCCTGTTGCCATGTGTATTTTTTGGGAGCCAATCATCAAAAATAATCTACTTGCCATTTTGCCTGAAATTCTCGCGTTCCGGAACGATTTTAAGTACTTTATTATTCTATAACGGCACTTAGTGGTCAAAAAAACAAGACTTATTGAACCGATATGAAATCGTGATAAAAACACACAGTTTATGTCGAACTCTTCATGCACGAGTAAATTCTAAAGTATTAATATTAATTTTTGTGAGAAAATTTTAAACTAAAAAGACTTTTAAACAGGAAAACTTCCGGAAATTACGATTCAATATATATGAATAGAAATTCTATATATTTCCCGTTCGAAAATCATAGTCCAAAACTGTTGGCGCAGGTGCACCGGTTAACATTAGTTCAGATGAAAGAACCAAAATCTGATTCACATCATCTTTTTCTATAGTCACTATTATTAACAATTCAAAATTTGACTATTTTCAGAAATTAATTGTACTAAAATTTTAGCTGCTGAGATAAGTTGCCTACTGGTTAATTCCATTTATGTTTCAAAGTCAACTTTTCCACTTGAAGATTATCTGAAAGTGCAATTTCCAAAGCGCATAAAAGTTTAACCCTTTGGGCAAATAAACAAATGTTACGCGAAGGCACCATGGTGCACCAGATCGATTATTACCTTTGATCATTGTTAACAGAATGACCAAGGCACTTGAAATTTCAATTGCTTTTGCATGAGAAAGTTAAAAATTATATTTTTGCATCAAAAATTTAAATTCTAGAAGTTTTAAGTTCTAAAAAATATAGAGAAAACCAGGTTTAGCATGTCACGTAATACTGGTCCCAGTATTTTGCTAATTTTAACTCCCTGCCTGCAACAAAAACAAAATATGGCATTAAAAAAAATAAAAACATTTAAATAAATGATAAATTCTCATGAGTCATGTGACATGACCCCCGAACGCGCCAAATCGAAAATTCAGAAAGAGTGGCCTAAAAAATTATTAAATAAGTAAGTCCTTATAAATAAGTCCTTATAAAAATAATTTTTAATAAAATTTTCAATCAGTAAAAAAAAAAGTCTTGAGCTTTGATATTAATGTACTGTATGAAGTGGAAATTTATATTTAAAGATAGCTTTTCACTGAACCTCCAAAACTCATTTGGGGCCATAGGCTATGGGCTATTTGCCTATGCATGGGCGGGAGATTATCCTGTTCCTATCCTGTTCCTCACAGAGTACCAGACAATGTTTTGCTGCATTTTTCACTCGGTTGTTCATTCTTCAACGAATATATATCCCTCTTTCACACTTGTGGAAGATTTGGGCCCTACTACTAGATACCACACTACGTTTACTAAACAGGGCCCAAATCTTCTGCACCAGGGTTGTAAAAGGGAAGGCTTTTGCGTGGGTTTTCCATCCTTTTTTTGCGTAAGTTTAAGCAAAAGATAGGCAAATGGGGATGGGGATAGAAAATCCGGTCGGGATGATCCCTTTCACAACCCTGCTTCCGCATAGTGTGAAAGGAGGATATTTATTTTTAAAATCTTCGATTCCATTATTTCCGACATTTTTTTATTAAAATCGGAAAAAATAGGATAATGCTTTTCCACTCTAGATGTTAAAAGTTAGTCGAAATCGGATGAAAATGTAATCCTAGTTTCCTGTAATTTAATTGATAAAACAATAGAAAATCAGTTTGGAATATCAGCTATAATTGAAGGTCATTCGGCTGTGAGAAATTTATACTCAAAGTCGTCATACTGTTATTTTTATGGATCAAAATATACTGTGAAATCCTACAACCTCCTTAAATTGAAAAAGCTATGACTCGCAGGATGTGACCATTAGAATTATTACCAAGTTTCACACAGAAATGCCAGGTTAACACCAGATATTAATGAATTAAATTTTTATCGTTAACCGACTTCAAATTGGAAGTAGAATTTTTCTTGGCATTCGAACGTATAATTAAAATATTAGAAAAAATACCAATTTTAAAAATAAACGTCAACGGCATTGTCAATTTCAGGTGAAAATTAAACGAAAAACTATTTTTTTATTATTGCGGTTAACAAAAATTTCTGTCGTTAACATGTGAGAATGCGAGAGGTCACAAATTTGAGAGCATAAAAAATAAAATTGACCATTATGTTTAGGGAGCGAACCGGCAAACTTTCTGACTAAACCATAACAGCTGACCTTAATTATTTGAGCTTACAGGGTAAATGTACCTCAAGGAAATTGATTCTGAGCTTAGTTCGAGTTCCTCCGAGATATATGAAACCGGCAATTTAATTTTAAAACCGGTATTTTCACCGGTAAAAATACCAGCAAAAATAAAAAAAATGATCATTTTTTCCTTTACAAATTGTACGCTTTAATTTTTTTCCCGTTTTTGCTAATTCAAAAGTTAGATTTTGGCCCGGTTCGTTCCCTAATTATGTTACATGACCTAGTAAAGCTTTGTCTCTACATTTTTGTCCGACACCGCCTTCATTTATGCTAGTGTTTTCATGTCTAAAAATGTATTTCACTCATTATTTGTTAAGCATTGATCAAACAAGTAAATTGTTGTCAAAAATATGGTTTATAAGTTTTTTCGCGCAAAAATATCACACCTATTTTAATCCGCGATTATTTGAAAAGATATCTGCGAAATTGACTCGCTTGGGTAGTTTTTTCGTGTTTAGTGTATTTTTTCTTGTAATTCTTGAAAATTGATAAATACCTATTTTGGACATATAGTGTCCCTAAAATAGAAAAAAAATTGGCCTGGAGACTGCCAGGTGCATGTTTATCGGTAAAGATAATAACTTTTTTTAAATATTTTGAAATAAACAAAAGGGGGTGCAAATATATCAGATGTAGACACCCTTTTGTCCGCTTTTGATTTGCATAAAAATACTAGTTTTGAGAAACAAAATTTGTGTTGAGACCCTTCACATTTTCAAGGTCACAAAGACATGATTTTTTTCACAGAATTGTGCAAGGTCAAGAAAATAGTTTCAAATCGAAAATTCCACGTCGTCAAGGCGGCCGTAATATATCTCAGACGGCCGTATATATCTCAGGCACTCCACTTTTTTAACACTCAAAATCTGGTGAAACAATATAATGGACGGTTATTGTTTCAAACGGTATTATAACATGCCAAATTCTAGATTAAAAGTGATTTTTTTGAAAATAGTTATTTTAAACAAAAGGTCAAAGAAATATTAGTTTTAACCCTTGTGAGCACAGACCACAATTGTGGCTCCAGCATACCTAAAATCATCTAAAAAAGGCAAAAAACGGGATCGTAGAATCTTTTCTTTCAAACACATTATAAAGAATTTAAATTCGGTTCCAAAAAATAATTGAATTTTTTTTCGAATGTTTGGTTCCAGAATTACGGGGAGTTGATTTATTAGGATTTTTCGCCTATGTTTCACTTCCGGAAAATTATTTCGGAACTAGACATAAAATACAAATCTGAAATTAGTCAGTTTGTAGGAAAGTGTTTTCATGCATAACAGTTAAAATAAAAATGTATTGATATCTAGGGGCAGATATTTTTCTTCGGAAGTGAAAGTTCTAAATTTCAACTTCAAGTATCCCATGAAGAAAATTAGTTATCATAAAAGTGAATTGAAGCAATCAAAAAATGTCCACAGTTGTACTTCATTACCATGTTTACTTGAAAATAAAGCGAAAAAGTGTATTAATTCTGCTTTTATAGGGAAAAAAAACATTTTTCATCAAAAATCATGATTTTTCCATCAAATTTTTTGACTTATTTATAAATTACTTTTGATTTATGAGATAAATCAAAGCGGACAAAACTATGACGTAGGCCAGATACTTGTGCATCGTTTTAGACATAAATGTAACTTTTGAAGCAACTGTGACAGTGTATCACGTGATTGATCTGCCTTGCTTTTCTCACTATATTTTCTAGAACAAAAAAGTAAAATTCTAGAATATGAAATGTCGGATGCAAAAATATCATCTTTCAACTTCCTTATGCAGAAAAAATTGAAATTCCAACTGCCTTAAGGGGTAGCAGCGATGTGGCAGACTGGCGTCAATTTAATTTACGAAAATAATTTGAGTTCAAACCTTTTTTTTATAATTCGTAAAATTTTCGAAAAAATTCAAAGCATTATGAAAATTTTAAGCTTTTTTCGTCCAAAATTTTTTCTGATTAATTTTATGAAATCTGTGAATAAAAAACGAAAAAAATAGCCACTTTAACTTTTTTCATGCATGTTTACATATTTTCTGACTGCTGTTTGAAAAATCATGAAATGTTTTTTTGTCATTTTGTTGTCGACTCTTTAGAAATATTATGAAAATTTTCCGCAAATCAAGTCCAAAAATTTTAATTAGTAGTTTTTTGAAAATTTCTGTAAAAAATCAAGCCGAATCACTTGTGAAATTTTCTGGTATCTATTTGGTTTCCGTATTTCAACCGATGCAAGGGTCAAGTGAATATCGTTTCGAACTTCTGATAAAATTTACAACACTTGCTTAAGGAACCGGTTTGTGCCATTTGGCACGCAATTTATAAAATTTTATTTTCCTCAAAAATTTCAATTAAATTTCGGGTGTTATAGGCTACTTTATATTGAAAGTCAGGACATTTTTCAATATTTAATCGCAATTGAAGGTCAATTTTTTTTCCTAAAAAGCTGTTTTTATCCATTTTTCATGGAAAAAAAACTTCCATATTGAGGAAATTTCTTCATGTGGATAATTATTCTCCCACTAATTAGTGCATAACACCCGACAATGTCTAAAGTTTATAAATATTGCTTTCAAAAAAATTTCACATCGGGTCAAGTTGGAAATGGAGTCATAATGAAAAGTGGTTTTTGATGTTTTACAGATACTTAAGTATGTAAAAGTTTAAAAATATAAACGTTTGCAAGTATGGACACTTTCCTTTTAGATTAAAATAATATAAAAATTTTTCACATTTTTTTCTTTCAAAAATCGCTCCGAAAAAATGTACCAATCTGCCACATCGCTGCTACCCCTTAAGCTTTCTGTAAACAACGTTCAAAGTAGAGCCACAATTGTGGCTCTGGTGCCTTGACGGAACTTTTTTTTATATGCTCACAAAGGTTAAAGTTGTTTAAATTTCATTTTTATAGTGGCACGATAAAAATGCCAGGCATAAACCGGATTTTTCCCATGCGTGTTCAGCAAAATTGTCTATTTTTTAAAACAAGATCATGAAATTTTGCCAGATTTTAATGATTCAACATGCTGCACACAAATTGTACAATTAACCTGATTTTTTGCAAAGTGCAATTTGCCATTTGCTGGTATCTACGGAAACTTGCAAATCATAGAAAACAATTTTAATAGTAAAACACTGAACTTAAATACAGGGGGGGGGCATATCGCCGAAAGTTTTTTTCCAAAAAAATTCGGGATATCGGCACTTTCGGCGATATGAGGACAGAAATATTTTTTTGGTCAAATATTAAAAACGCGTGGGCGTTCGAAATGACGTCATAATTTAAAAGATTTTCAATTTTATACAGGAGTTTTATAGTTGTTTCGAATGAATTGAATTACCAAAATTCGAAGAATTAAGTACTCCACCTAACTTAATCAAATTAAATTTGAGAGAGTAAATTTAAGAAATTCAATCTTGAAAATGACGTCATTCATGTAATTTGTAAAAGAAATCTTTAAAAATTCGGTGATATGGGGCATTTTCGGCGATATTGGCACTGGAAGTATTTTAGCTAAAAATCGTGAAATTGCGTAAGTTTTTCGGCGATTTCGGCAAATTGCCCCCCTGTAACTTATTATCACTTTTGACCACCAATTATTAATTTTCAAATATTTCTACAGTGGGGTCCGGACAACCACAATTGAAATCCCTCCTAATTAGTCCTAGAAAGTTGCTCTGAAGTAATTTATTCGGCGTTATTACTTTCTTTAGACGCAATATATTTTTTTCGTTTTTATGTTTCTTCTTAAAGTCGAGTCTGTAATAATCCGCATATGTTTAAATGTTTTAACTCGTAGACTCATTTACGACGCTTAATCAATAATGACAAGATCAGTTATCGTTTCTGCGGTTTTTTTGAAAATTTTCACTGTATAATACAGTAATTCACTGTAATTTACAGTACTTTTTTTTGCAAAAATTTTTCTAATCACCAAATAAAACCTTTCATCGTAATCAAAAAAAAATTCTAAGACTTTTTTTATAACACAAAGCCCAAAAATGATCACGTGACCGTATATTCAAGAAATAAAGTCGGTCAAAATAGTACTGTTTTTTTTCATAAATGCTTAAATCCATTTTTGAAAAAGTGAAGATGTTTTTTAGAAGTTTTTAAGACTTTTTTTCAATTACACCTAAGTCCAAAAACGATCACGTGACCTTCAAATTAAGAAATAAGGTTTTGGCTCAAGTACACAAATAGTACTCAAATTACGCCGAAAAAATTTGTGGGCTAATAAACACCTAATTTAAGAGTTTTGAACATAATGATATTTTCCAAAAAGGTCACGTGATCTTATTTTTTAAGAAATACGGATTAATTTATGACATTTTCAACCTTATTTTGGGATTATTTCGTCACGTGATTTTATTCGGACTTAAGTGTAATGAAAAACAGTCTTAAAACGTTGAAGTCCATCCCCAAAGTGTTATAATGTAATTTGGGAACTTTTTCAAATTACCGTATATCAGTACTATTGTTTTTTCTCTGATCTCTTATTATCAATAATTGATTAATCAATAATTACCGATTGAGTTTTTTTTAATTTCAGATTGCTGTTTGTATTATTTGTGAAAATTGGCCTCAGGTTTACATAGAGCATTTCTAGAAGTCAAAACTTCCGAAAAACTGATAACATAAGAATCAGTGAAGAATTCACTGAAGATAGCGTAGGCGCGCCTCCCTCTCTCTATCACGAGAAATAAATACCAAATAAATACCACACCAATTTAAGAGTCATTTTACTAGAGAATTTTATGGAAAACATTTAATTGTTTTTGAATAGAGTTATAGCAAATCATTTGAAGTTGCTATGCAGTAGTTTACAATATAAATAAACCTTTAAATTCATATTATTATTACACTTTAGTGTGTCACTAGAGGTCATTTCCGCAATTTATTTTTTCTCACCCCTATTAAATGCCTTTTTATTCATCAAAAAATAATTTTTTTTATTTTCATTGTATAGCAATTGTATAGCAAATTGGCTGAATTGTATTTTAAAAGATTTTAAATGTATGTTAATAATGAAACTTTGCTCATATGGCTCGATTAAAAAGGATGGCGACTACTTGCCATAATAGAGTCTAAGGGTGTATTGAATTCTAAAGTATACGAGTTAAGTTTCATATCGCCAATATACCTGTGAAATTCACATATAGCAGTTCTACTATTTCAGTACAACTAGTTCATTTTCAGCTCAAGTCTACCGTTGACAAGAATCGCAATATTATATCCCTTCAAGCATGAACAACCGAGTAAAAAAGGCAGCAAAAAAATTTCTGGCTCTCAGGAAAAGTTAAGGCAATTTAAAGATGCGTGGGCGGCATGGGAGGCGGCTTATTGCCTATTCTGTTCCTCACAAAGTACTAGACAATGTTTTGCTGCCTTTTTTATTTGGTTGTTCATTCTTCACGAAATGCTGCAAACATATCAAAAATAATGCCATCGAAAAAAAACAAGTATTATTTCCCTCTGGGAGATCGAAAAATTGATATTCGTAATTCATAACATATAAATCGTCTAAGAGTGTACATGCGGCCTAAGCGTAAGTTGGTATTGTAGATATTGCCTAGGAGCCGGGCTAAATTTATCAAATAAAATGCCATTTTTTGTTAAGAATTAAAACGTGATAATTGAATACTAAATTAACTTCAGAAAGAACTTCTTTGTTAGGAAGCGTGCCAGACTGACGATGTAGATGTTTGACACCTTAGAAAAAGCAAATGTTGGCGAAACAAAGAGAAGAGATTACACCTGAATTTACGCATTTTACTTATATATACACATTCTGATATCACAAGATATTATAGATTTTATTATAAATATATTCACCTAAGCAAGAAATTGTACAAAGAAGACTTAAAACAATTTTTGGACTTATCATTTTAATTCAGCAGTGGTTTACCCGTACGATGCCTTGCAAATGTCAAAATTCACTCACACCAGCCTCCTTAAAGACAAGAGCTATAAAAGAGCTCAATATATACATTATACAATTAACATTATACTTTATTCACGCGTAATGATCAAAAAATATATTAAAAAATTTGATAATAATGAAATAAATATAGGACTGAATGTTATTCAAATAAATTATCCTTTAAGATTTGAGATGCAAATTCATAAAGAAAATACTATTTTAAGGTGATTTACAAAATACTTTGAAAATTTAAATTAATTGATAATTTACATATTTTAATTTGACCGTACTTTTCAACTCTTTGATCATCAAAGTTTGATGGGATATTACTTTTTCTGACAAAACCAGATGTTTGCCTGGAGTTTATTTTAAAGATGAACAGCTGAAATTAATTATGAATTCTTTATTATAATACTTTCGCTGCAATTTCACAGGAAATACGGGCCGACAAATAAATGATAATGTCACTTAAAACAGTGACTTTAGTGTTGAAAATGTTTGGAGTATAAATACTGCTTTTTCCCAAAAAAATTATAAAATGTTTGACTTTAATGTTTGACTTAATCCCGAAACAAAAACTTAATAGCCGACTAAATTGCAGTTGATTGATACCGATTCAATTGCAACGATATTTTAAGTTGGAGATATGTCCATTTGTAAGCTTTTTGTACACATCTGCTGCTTTGCATATTGTAATCTATAAGAATAACGATTCCTACCGAGACAGGTGAGAAACTGTGAGACTGAAAATTTGAACTGACTTTAGTATTATTTTATTTTAAACAATTAAATTTATAATTACAAAAATTAATTTAATTTCGAAATTAATATGATTTTCATTTGGTTTCGAAATGAATAATAATTTTCGTTCTTTTATTTCTAAATCACTTTTGAATATTTATTGTTTGTATTTATTTCGGAATTTAAACTAAAAACGTAAATTACGTATAAAAAAACGTGAATTTAATTATTAATTTTTAATTAATTTTAAATAATTTTATAAAAGTAAAATTTCGAGATCATTTTTTGGTAGAACTTCCGTTATGTTAAAATTACTTTACATTAAATTTCAAAATAAATCCAAGTGAATACCAAGTGAATATCCAAGTAAATTATCCACATCTTATGATATATTTGTTTTAAAGAAATTCTGAATTTTTTTAAAGCAATTTTTCATTCTGTTTTGATCCTGAAGATCATCTTTTGGTAGAACTTTGTTTATGTTAAATTAATTTTGTAATAAATTCCAAAATTAAAAACTTTAATAAAATTATTTACAAATATCTTATAATATATATTTTAAAACAAAGAGTATAATATACTGTATATTACCCATATTGTATATTACAACGTACTGGCTTCTTAATCATTTGCAGCTCTAGCCCTACCACACCTGTAGCGCCCCTGGTGTGGTTGATATAGAGTAGAGCGAGACGTGCGAACTTAGTAGTTAACCGAAAAATTTACAACTTTCAAAGAAATAATTTGCGTAAAACGCCGCATTTTTTTTCTAGAAAGTACAGCTAAGTTGAGGTGTTGCCCAGATTCATATTCACTTTAGTAAAATTGCTATCTCATAGACTAAGGGTCATAGTGTATATGAAGTGGGGCAAGACCGTTGTAGGTGTTTTCCAAATTTTAACGTTTTGATTGGTGGAGGTCAGCTTCAGCGAAAACTAAGAATGGGAGCAAAAATGTGACATGCTGTACGTTACAAACAGGATGTTAAAGTTTTGAGAAAAATCGTTTTTGACGTACAAATTATCTCCCGAAACCCCCAGTCCTACAATTAGAAGAGAAAAAAATGACAGAACAATTACTTCCAAAATGACTTCTTCCCATAAATTTTGAAAATCAACTTGACGGACGTCATAAAAAATTATTTTTTTAATTAATCTCTTCTTTATCGATACATAAATTTCTATTTTGAGCGTTAATGTACTCTATAAAACAAAGTTTGTTTCCCATATTAAGGGCCTCGGTGCATTTTGACAGATACCGATAGATGGGCTCTTGATGAAAAACTTTTCACTGGATTGATATATTCTTCCCAATATACCATCAAAGTGGTGATTCATAATCCAGGCAACTTTTGTAACTAACGAATTTTTACATTATGGCTTTTTAACAAAATTTTGAGTTTGAATTTAACTTTTCGAATTCGAAAAATTATGAGAATTTTGGAAAAGTTCCAAACATAATGAAAAGATGGCTTATTTTTCGCTCAATTTTTTTTTTCAATATTGTTTCAAATCAACGAAAAAACTCTACAAATGGCTACTTTAACTTTTCGACTAGGTGACCACATATTTTTTATATGCTCTTTGAAAAACCATATGACATGGTTTTGGTCAAAAATAATTGGAAATATTTTGAAAATTTGTCTCATTCTTGTTCAAAAATTTTCAAACTCATTTTTTTGGAATCCTTAGCTGAAAATATTGGGAATGGCTACTTTCACTATATTTAAATATTCTTTCGTTTTGTTTCTTCGCTCTTGTTTATACTCTGAATC
>SCLH01063406.1:15961-31100 GCA_004367855.1 Oikopleura vanhoeffeni
CAAAAATCAAAATGTTTTTCGACTAATCCGATTTTTGCTCATACTTTAATTTCGAATAGTTTATGCTGCGGGAATTATTTTCACAAGTTAATTTTTGTATAGACGTCAGTTAATAGTGTATCTATTTCATGCTTACGAAAACTCAAATATTCTCAAAACTTTCGTTGAACGCAAAAGAACTTGCAATCCGGGTAAAAAAAGTGCATTGCTTTGTCGTTTAGCTCGAAACCTGAAATCGTTGGTTTTTAATAATGTTTTCTCCATTTTTAACAAAACTATCAACGCTTTCTTGTATTTTCATTTGATCAAAATTTCAAGCAGTTGAGACATTTGGTACTCATGAAAGTATTTTTGAATTTGTGTAGGTTAAAAGGATATCGAAATCGAAAGTTTCAAAATCTTCTTATTTCAGGATGCAAAGTTTTATTAGTATTTTGTGCATTACAACAAGACCTTTGTCTCAGATAAACTTGCTTTCAACTACTGTATGTATTTCTTATCAAATTAGCTTCAATATTGGGGATATTACAAATTACAATGATAATTTGCTTGAAATGAAAACTTCGCATTGTTTTGTGACAAAATATTTTCTCTTTCAACAACAAATTTCAACCGATAAGATATTTTAGTTAATATATAGTATTTTTTTGTGTAACTTAAGATTTGTATTGAATTTTTTAAAAGTTCAACGCAAAAGGAAATATTGCCGCTACCGCACAATGTGGACTAGACGGAAATAAAGAACCAGACGGTAGTTGTTTAATATTCTTTTTCGGTTTCGAAGTAGTTTTTTCATCCTGTGTTCTTTTGAAAAAAATTCATTATTTCTTCAGGTTTTGAACCGACAGGTTCTTTGAAGGCGTTTGAATAGGACTAGAAAAAATTGTCCCGGATGTAAAACTCCTTTTTTTGAGCATTTGCTGCGAAATTATAATCAAGTGCTTACATTTCTAAATTAGATTTTCCGTTCCCTTATTAGGTATTTTCTCGTGTATAACACGTCAACTACAAGATTTAATTTTTGGAAAAATAATTAATAAGGGCGCACTCCATGGAAATTTGAGTTTTGGCGCCATGTTCCAACTTTTGTGTGTAGGTTTAGATGGGCAACAATATCTCCTACAAATAGATTTGTTCAATTTAAAGTTCTAAATCTGTCAAAATGTTTTAAAAATTGCCCGAAACGTTCTTTTGTTGAACCAATATTTTGAATATATTTATTCATGGTACCTGTGTCCATAAAAGTAATTTCTTCGGATTATGTCTTCTTTATTGCTCAATTCTGAAATTCTGCTTTAAATTAGTACTAAAATACCTGTGTTTTCTGCAACGTCTTTACCATATCGATATGTGTTACGCGCCGATGATTAGTTACACGGTTATTTCTCCCAATGTTGAACTCCTCGGTGTGTACTTCGCTTTTTCGTTTTCGCGTAATTGTCAAAGAGCACTAAATGGTTTCAGTTCTACACAAAAAGATTGGATCACGTTGGTTTGCACACAAAATTAAATAGTGTTATTTTTCAATTAAAGATGGACATTTTTTGTATTCAAGTGCTGTTTAATTTTAAACCCCCAAATTTTGAGTTGTCTTTTTTCACAAAACCTTCAATTTAGATTTTTGAATCTGGGATTATTTTTGAAAGTCATTTATTCAGGTTCACCGGTAGTTTGACTGGTTGATTTTTTTCTAACGGGCAATATTAATGTTTGAACGTCAATAAAAACAGTGATTTCTGATAAAAAATGAATTGCTTTCTTTTTAGTTATTTTTTCATTGATTGGCATTTTCATTCAAACAAGATGAGTTCCACAATAGTTGACGATAATTATGTTTGCCCGCAAATTTCTAAAATGTCATTTTTGTTTCGATACATTGTAAAGTTATTAACTAAAATTTCAGAATGAATTATTATTAACTGTTCCTCTAAGAACGGTTCTAGCCTAGAATGAGTGGATATGTGAATTTTTTCAGTTTTTATCAACTAAAAAATTTCAGCATTCAAATTTAACATTTCCATAAATTAGTCAAAATAATTTGTTTATTACTACTCCTATACTATTTTTTGCGCATGTGATATTTAAACTCCCGATCTAGGTTTTTCAGTTATTGAAAACCGACATTTGTGAAAAAATAAGTTTCGGATTGCCTAATGTGATTCATAGCCCAGAGATTCTATCAGACAACCAACTTAAGCTAATGTTTTTTTGTTTTTATTTTGAAATTGTTGATCTGCCGGAAGTTGTAGTAAGGGCGAAGCAGTACCGTGTAATATTTTAAAACTTCTGTCATTGTTGTTCGTAAACGTAATTTGGGTTCTACCCCCCATTATTGGTCAGGACTCCATCATTTTTTCAAAACTTGTTAATTATTCGTTATTAAAATTAGGTTTGGGTTGTATCGATTCGGATTTATTTATAACATCTATTCCTTTTGTGACCACGTTTTGTTTGAAACCAGCAATTTCCTAAAACGAGGCCGTTGTGAATATGTCTGGGCATTTTGAAACCGATTTTGTGGAAAAACAAATTAGGTATCTGTTAATTCATATTTTTAAGTTAGCAAGGGTTTAATAATGTTTCTTCTTATTGGATTTAGTTTTCAGAGGTATGATGCCGTCACTTTTTCAGACTCATGTTAAAAATCATTAATATTTATCGATTTTCCTACTTTCTTTGTTCAACTAGAAATTAATTTTGTTTATCAATAGTTCTTTTTTCCATTGCTCAAAAAATTATTTTGTTAATTAGTCAATTACTGGAAATACGTTGATTTAAAAAAAGGATTACTACATCAAACCCTCGAAACTGGTCATCACACCATGAAATGATTCATCGTCTTCTTTCAGATATTTTGTGTTTCAACTTTTGCTTCATCCATTGTTTCTCTCCACCACTGCTCGCTCTTTAAGCAATTTTCTTTCACAATCTTTATTCTTCCGCAATCGTTTGCTCTCCACCGAGATTGTTTTCCATCATTTTTTCATCATTTTCACTGAATAAAACATATTTATTTCCCTCAAAAAACGTATTTCTTTTCCAAAATTTTTATATTTCTCAAAAACTCATTTTTTTTTCTCAAAAATTTATTTTTGCCTCAAAAAATCATTTAATTATTTAAAAATCACGAAATTCATTTCTTATGTGCATTTGGCCCTAGTCGTCACTATAGTTTACCAATAATACAAAACGAATTTCCATTTTTTACACAATTATTGTTAAAACAAAAATATTTTCTACCACTCAAACAATTTTTTTTTATTTTGTTCTTGGATTGCCTCGATTCTCTGTCAATCTTTGTCGTGTGTAAAATAAAATTTCAGGTGCTGATAAAGTGGTCATAATCGTAATGGTGTGAACGAAGACTGTAAAAAAGCAGCGGGCAATTCGATTTGGTTTTAACATTTTGGCTTAAAATAATTGAAATTTATAGAATTCGATTAAGGACATTTCCGATAATTTTTGTCATGCATCGTTTTCGGCTGCGGTCATATTGCACAATAAAAATGTTCATATCATGGTGGAAAATACCGGTTTTAGGCGGAGTTAATTGCAAAAAATATTCAGAAATTTTGAACATTCTAGTTTTTTCTAGATGGTTTTGAAAAATAATTGCCACGATTGAGAATTCCTTGGGTCAACTTAGTCTAACCGATATTATGTATCATAATTAATTCTATAAGGGCTCAAAAAAACGACACTCCCCCTTAATGATTAATTTTCGGCGCTTTTCTAGTGGTGACAGCCGTATCACCAACATCCGAAGATCGAAAGATTATTTGCCTGTCAAAGATCTTTCCCAAACAACCCAGTTCCATGCATACAAGTATAATGAAGTTTTTAGGTTAAATTTTTACCATGTGTCAATCTGGCACGTTTGTATAATGGTATGATTATAACAGGGCTAATGGGTTATTATGGGGTTTATTTTTGGAGATTCGAATCAATGTTTTTTCATCTGTTCCGGGCGCTGGAAGTTGGCGAGTATACAGTAAAAATTTTTATTATTACTGATTCCACGTAAACTGGGTCACTTTGCCCATTTTTAATTACCCTACGCATTTGTGCTCTTAATATGACAAAATATGGAAGACTGCATCTTCCGTTGAGAAGCAAACGCCATCCATCAAAATGCAGATTTAAACAATCTACAATTTTATCGAAGGGTTAATTTCCAAGTATTATTTTTCAACCAAAGTATCGAAATTGATTGTATTTTTGTTTGATACTTATATCGGTCATTTGCCGATCAGCTGAAATCTCTGGAATTTGATTTTTTTGGAAAAAAACAATCGCAAAACTTCGAAAATTTCGCAACTATTTTTTCCAACTTTTTGCAAAAAATCCACGTCGATAATTACTCGCTTCGTGTAATTTTTGAGCAACTGTTAAGTCAGCGGATTACTCATGAGGTTTATATCTGGGGTGCGCGCGGTCAAAATTCTAAGTTTTAAATTAAATTATGAGAGCCAACGGAAAACGAATATCTGACGAACAAAACTACGAGAGAAATAAAATGAATAGTTTTTTTTTATTTCTTTTGGATTTTGGCCAGGGAAAATGACGGTTAATAAATAATCGGCATTTGCATTTTTCGCAGGCTTTCCGCGATGTTCTCACTATGCGGCGATCTGAAAGTTTTGTGAATTTGCATAGATGAAAAAATAAAAATTAGTTTCAATAGGTATGACCAAGATATTTTCAGCTTATAAGTGCTTCGCCACGCGATTTTGTTTTTGTCAGAATGAGAAAAATTTTTTTTCGAAAATCTTCTTAACATTTTATTTTTCAAAAAATTTTGTTTCAGAAATAGGCACTTTTATGTGAGTTACGATCTTGCCACAAAAAACTAAAAATTGAAGCTGATTATGCTGCAAAAAAACTGAAATAAGTGCATGAAATGAGGGTTTTGGAAAACTCACTTTCTGCCACTGAATGGCCCCAGAAATTTTTTATGCTCGGAATCTCTTATTTCGGTGGCGATTTACCCCCCGATAGGCAATAAATGGTTTATCCAAACAGTTTTGTTCCCAGTCTGTAGGGTTCCCCGCTGCGCACTCTATTTATTTCTCCAAATAAGGGTTTCGCGTTTTTTAGCGGTTGTGCGGTGAATTTTTAAGACAACTTTTTTTATGTGATGGAAAAACCCATAAAACCTTTCCACAATATGAAAATAAACTAGTTCAAGAGTCGAAATGAAAATTTTGGCAAAAGTCGGACAATTTTTTGTCAAAAATGATGTATCGGGTTTGAACGGGTTAATATTTTTCTTCAAAATTGACATGATATTATTTGGCCCAACATTACCAAGTGGTCGCAAATACAAATTTCGCAACAAACACTGCTGATCATATTTTACCTCATTGTAATTTTAATCGTATGTCTTTTTCGTCGGATCTTTTCTGCGATTTGCCTCGGTCTCTAACTCTTCGCTTCTAATTTTTTTTCAAAATCTGAAGCGGAAGCGAAGAATCCGAGACGGGAGACCACATAGATCCGGCTTTACGACACAAAACATTTTCTTAGGACCCGAACCACCACCGACCCCCGAGTTTTGATACAAATCAAAAGTTGTTCATCTTTGACCAATTTCCCATAATGTGTAGGGCAAATTACACTTCAAGGGGTGATGCGGCAATAGATTTTCCTTAAAAATTTTCTCCCACTAATTCGGCCAAAAAAAATAAGATATGAGCTTGGGTCTTAGACTTTTTCGATCACTGGTTGTCACCAGGTGCGTTGAAGTGCAAATTCTACGGATGTTATTAACTGCTCTGTTCCAGGCTAACCTGCAAGCCAAATTTCTTATTTCGGTTGGACTGCAATTATAGTGAATCTAGCGTCATGGCACAGCGAAAAAAAAATTTTTGTTCATCTGGTACAGTAGATAACCTGAAAAAACTGAAAAAAAAAACATATTTTGCATTTTTCAAAGCGCTCTCCACTAGGCGCGTGTTGAACTTTGAATGAAATACCATTATTCTTCACCATTAAAAAAAAATTCTATCATTTTCAAATAATGGCAATTTAAGTTTTTAATGGTGCCGATTTTGACAGTTTTCTACGGCCTTGATTGCACTTTTTGAAAAAAAACAGATCACGCTCTTAAAGGTTAAAAATCCTTCAAACTTGTGCAATATAGTGGCGAACCTATTAAGTGAAATTTTTTATTGAATTATCTAAAAATCAAATTGACGAAAAATTTACATTTAATAATTCATTCTTTAATTACAACTCACTGATCTCTTTTATATTGCTTTTTATTAAATCTGCTTAATCAAACCTCGATTAAAATCTAGGGTCCCTATTGTAAAACGCAAAGATTAATCGATACAGTATTATTTATTGAGTAACGAAAGGTGAGGTCTGATTATATGATGGTATTTATAATATGCGTTTAAGGTGTATAAAATTATAAAATGTAATTTAGTTGCCCGATAACCACACCATCTAGGGACAAGAGTAATTTATATGTTACCTCTGTGGTTACTGGCAAGTTAAAGACAGACGCGGAAACAACATGTATTTTAAGATACATCTAAGACAATGACCAGGAATGCACATATGGTACCAAACGAAAAGGGGATAAAATGGGTCTAAAAATTATGGTGAAAAACAAATTTCGAAAAATTGATCTTTTTTCGGGTTTTTCATAATGACAAAATTTCCAGTTTTCGTGATGAGTCATTCATGTCCTGTAAAACCGGAAGTTGTCGAATAATTTTTTTAGTATCCTGCAATTTTTGTGCAAAGTTGCATAATGAGCGTATGCCTAAAAATTGAAAGCGTTTAGAGAAAGAAAAAATTTATTCGCGCGGCGATTTCAAAACTGAAAAATGTGAATTCTTCACGTTTTGGGGATTTGTGAAAGGATTTTGCGCTATGTGACCGTAATTCCTCAAAGTAGTTTCTTGCTGAACACGGCCAAAGACAAAAGGGACCTTGTTCCAAGAAACGCACTATGACAGTTTCAAAATTTCAATATCGGATGAAGGTCTGTCGGGGCTTCATTCAAATTTGAAAAAGTGCTATTTTTGACTTTTTATTATAAATTCTGAATTTAATTCTGCGCGTTTTTGACTCGGAAATCGATAGAGGATTTCCAGTGCATACTGCAGTATGAATAACCACGGTCCCAAAGAACCACCGTGCCAATTTATAATGAATTCCAAATATATTGAGGCCTAAACATTCAGTGCCAAATTGAAAAGGGGTATTTTTATATTTTATTAAAAATTCTAATTTAGAATAGAGTTTAAACTTTAAACGGACAGGTAGTTAGGACGGGTTCAGTGTGAAAATTCCTGCCATGTGCGTTTAAACGGACGGCCTCGTAGGAAAAGTTTTGCCATATGCGTTCAACGGACGTTGCGTTAAACGGACAGGTTTGCGTTTCAAACTGCGTTTTAATCACAAATGAAAAAAAATTTGAAATTTTTACGTTTTTTATGAAAAATAATCTCGAATTTAATTCAAATAACCTTGTTTTATCAAGAACTGTGAAGCCATGAACCAAAAGCCCAAACAAACTTATTTTGGAACCCAAAAATGTTTCATGGGAAATAACTTATTTCAAATAAGTGAAACTTTAAACAATAACCATATTTTTCAGTGCAAATCTTATTCTTTAATTAAGATCATACAATAATTGCTTTTGAAAATGTCTCGGGCCCTGTCATATCTAGAACTTTCAATTTTTCACATAAGAAATTGAAAAATTAGTTTGCCTTTTTTCTACTTTTATATCTGAAAAAGCGGAAGTTATCAGGAAATAGAGTATCAATTTTTCGTGATTTTATAGATGTTTTTCCTCATCATTCAAATAGTGCATATATGAATGTTACAATGGCTATAGAAATGTATTTTTTATTGATATTTTTCATGATTTTATGCATGTTTTTACTGGTATTTTTCGTGATTTTACACAAGTTTTTCCCCACCATTCAAATGGTGCATATCGATCATTATGCCTGGGTAACTATAAAAACTTAAATTAAGAATGTTAAAGGCCTCGATGCTCGTCGGAGAACAATTTCTCAACTTGTTCTTGCTTGAGTCTAGTACGCATCAAGTTATGCGTCTCGAGTTTGGGGGGGGGTGAAATCAACCAATCANTGAAAAATCATGAAATGTTTATTTGTCATTTTGTTGTCGACTTTTTAGAAATATTATGAAAATTTTCCGCAAATCAAGTTCAAAAATTTTTATTATTGGTTTTTTGAATCTCCTTAAAAAATAAAGTTAAATCACATGTGAAATTTTATAGTATCTATTTGATTTCCGTATTTCAATCGATGGAAAGGTCAAGCGAATATTGTTTCTGAACTACTGATAAAATTTACAACACTTGCTTGTGACACCGGTTTGTGCCATTTGGCACGCAATTTATAAAATTTTATTTTTTCCAAAAAATCTATATAAAATTGCGGGTGTAATAAGCTACTTTACTTTTAAAAGTCAGAACATTTTTAATATTTAAACTCAATTGAAGGTCAATTTTTTTTCCAAAAAAGCTGTTTTTCTCTATTTTTCATTGAAAAAAAACTTTCATATTAAAGAAATTTTTTCATGTGGTGATTCATAATGATTCTCCAACTAATTAGTGCATTACACCCGAAAATGTCTGAAGTTTATAAATATCGTCTTTCAAAAAAATCCCACATCGAGTCAAGTTGGAAATGGAGTTGTAATGAAAAGTGTTTTTTGATATTTTTACAGATACTTAAGAATGTTGAGAAATTAAAAATATAAAAGTTTGCAAGAATGAACACTTTTATTGAAGATAAAAAATAAAAAATAAATTTTTCACATTTTTTTCTTCCATAAATTACTCCGAAAAAATGTACCAATCTGCCACATCGCTGCTACCCCCTTAAACTTAATTTGCAAAGAACAATCTTCCCATAATAAGTGGAAGTTGTAATTTGTAGACGGTATTATCATGGCTGCAAATAATAATAATACATGTATAAAAAATGGTGCGTAATCGAGCCTCAGATAAATTGTCCTATTAAAAGCTTGATTACGATAAATGTTAAGGTTTAGTATTATTTGGAATTATACAGGTGCACAAAAATGTCATGCATTGACGTGGAACTTGTACATTATGACTTGATTTATCGAAAGTTATTACACAACTGAGTGTACCCTTATCTGTACACACCCTTATACTTAAAGTAAGTACAATATAATTAGCCAATATCAAACATCGATTCAGTTAACCTCCTCACCAGGGATCGGCAAAACCTGGGCCACTTTTTTCGGCCCAGATGTTGCCCTGATGTGGCCCAGCGCCTGGGCCAAAAAATCCTCGACCCGGCCCAGCTATGGCTCAGCAAAATCGTGGCCCAGCTCGACCCAGGCGAAAATTATGGCCAGAGCTTCAAAATTGTACTTCAAATTTTAAATATGGTATGTTTATGTTCATAAATTCTATCCTTGGTCTCAATAACTTGAGAATAAATTGATTGATATTATTTCCAGTTTTCCTGTAATAAGCGCTCAAAGTAGCGTCTAAAAATAGGCTTTGGGTCTGAGGCAAAGTTTCCCTTTCTGGGTGTGAGGAGGTTAATAGCTGACAGCTATAGAAACCGAACAAATAACAGATAAGCAATTTTAATCAGAACTGCTTATCTGTTATTATCAGAACTTCTGATGCATACAGTATGCAGCATACTTAATAAATATTCAAATCACGATTTATTGCCGAAATTTTATTTTAGGATAAGAGTAAAGGATATGAAGGAACAAGGTAATTTGCAGATAACAACAGAGTGCATCATATATATATAAGCAGCTTATAATAAGCTTTTGAAAATGACTTTCTGAGTTTATGAAAAGTTTATCTATCTTATGATAAAATTAAAAAAATGGACATTCTCTTTCGGTAAGATTTAGAACAAAATTTAGGAATAAATTCGCCGAGAAAATTCTCAGAATGTGTTAACTTTCAAGCAGGCTAGGGCGCCATTTTGTGAATATAACTTATATTATTTAAGGGAGTAACCGACGGAGGCTGTATCTCGAGATCCATACATAGCAGAAACTAAATTTTTCTTGCATTCGAAATTTTGTCATCGATTTGCTTCTGAATCAATTAAAATTTTTCTGATTTGACCAACAAAAATTTTCGGAAATTCGAATTTTTCCTAAGTAGTTTTTTCAGTATTTATGCTATATTTTTTAAACGCTATGACCGATAACCTAAATCAAACTTGCACCAGGTAGCCTGCAATGTAATCTTGAACTCCACTAAATTTTTTTTTTAAAACTCAAAAAGAATTTCAACAATATTTTTTAGATGGGGAAATTTGACGTAACCGACGGAGGCTGTTTCTCGAGATCCATACATAGCAGAAACTAAATTTTTCTTGCATTCGAAATTTTGTGATCGGTTTGCTTCTAAATCAATTAAAATTTTGATTTGACCAAAAACAATTTCGGAAATTTTTTTCAGTATTTATGCTATATTTTTTTAACGCTTTGATCGATGACCTTAATTTTACTAGGACAAGTTAGCCTGTTAGTTAATCCTTCAGACCATTAAAAAGAAATAAAAAAATCTCCGAAAAAAGCCGAAAAATATTTTTTAAATCGTGAAATGGTCAAAATTTTGTGGTACCTGAACTTTGCACATGTGTGCATCAAAAACTAAATCAGATATCGAGAAAACCACGCCATAGTACCACGTCTCTATCAATTGCGAAAATGAATTTTTTGTGTGAAAAGTTTTTGATACCAGTGCTGGAAATGATTTTAATAAAACGCGGAAGATACCGAAATCGGCAAATTTAACGTGTACATTTCATCGGTTTTGAGCAAATAGACCTAAAATCGAATTTCTGACGCCATAGTACCTGAGAAAAACCCATTATCAGTGGGCGTACGAAAAATAAAAAATTTCTGATATTTCCTCGCAAAATGATTTTATCGGTAAAAGCCGAAAATCGACCTTTTGAACCGGTATTACTACCGGTATCATCATACAAAACTTCATACAAAACTTTTTGTTACTATTTTTGACAAATTCAGACATTTATCTCCAACATACTGTAATTTCAACATCGTACGACTCTTTCTCATCAAACTACAGGTGTTTTAAAAACAGTGAAACGCGTCGGTTACTGCCTAGACCGAAAGACCCTCGTCAATATTATTTTTCAGCATAGTAATTTCAAAAAGGCTGAAATTCCGAGCCACACTTTTTCGATAATAAATCGAATAGATTACAACGAACAAATTGTTAATGTTGACTTTTGAGAAAACTGGAAAAACTGTTTCGATAGCAACGAGAATAAAATATTTTTGTTTCTTGTTATTTGTTTGATAAGTCATTTTGACTGATGCTTAAAGCATTTGGTAGTTTTCTGATCTCTATAAAAAATCACGATAAACGATTTCCATCTTACAAAGTCGATGATTGTGCATCTTTTGGGACCCAAAATTTGAGTTTCCGAAAGATACTAATAGTATCATACTATCCTTAATTCATGAATATGAAATAATTCGTTTTTTCGGGCACCTCCATTTCTGGTGCCACACCACATGGAACTTTTTGGAATTAAAATTCTAGATGCCAATCTGAATAACAATTTTACTCTGAATCCAAAAACAATTCTTACGATGGAAAAATTTTTTACATGTACTTTATTTTGAAAAGAAAACATTGACCACTTGAAACAGTGGCACCAAGTGGTTATACCAAAACAAACTATTACCAAAATTTTCATCACGAAAACTGCTGTATTTATTATTATAACATATAATTTATAATACATTTTTATTGGGAAGCTGATTTGTTGAAAATGTTTTAAAATATCGGTGTTTGATAAATTTCTAGAATTTCAAATTTGATATTTTAAATATTATTTCATTTTATCTTCAGTTTTAATTTTCTAACCCGGTGTAAATATCTATTTGCAGAGATGCGTATGTCCAATTATGGCCGCGAGAGTCCAAACCCAGAAGTAGTAAAGGAACGGGTTCAGATTTTTTTCACCAGTGGATAAAAAGATACACCGGGGACTTTTTTGAAGTAACGGCCATAATTTCGAAAAAATGATGGTTCAAATTAGCAATCATTACTTTAAATGATGATGTGGAGGAAATTTCCAGGTGTATTCCATTGTAACTACTGAAAAGAACATTTTTTGGAGCATACTTTTGATCGACAAAATTTTGGTCGAGTTTTTTTTTCTGTCTTTTGAAAATGCGTTAAACTATGACTTTTAAAGTCTAATAATTTGATCAAAAAGTGTGGAATGACAAATCTGTATATCGTCAAAAAAACAATTTTATACTATTTTTTATAACTGATATCGAACGGTTTCAATGCAAAAAAAATTATTGAAAAGAAACGCTTCGATAATTCTCAAGTTTTTAACATTTGTGCGTCAAGAATAGTGAGAGCAAAGGTTGTCCGGAATAAAGTTTTGTGAAATTAAAAAAAAATTGATAAGAAAATTAATATAAAGGATAAGAATTTTTAAATGGTCGATCCAAAATGTACTTCATTTTTTTTATAATTTTTATCCGAAAAAAGGGGAGATGGTGTGAATACTGTAAACGTGAAGAAAGAATTCAAAATTTTATTTCTCACCGAAATGGTGCACCTTATGGTACCTTCTTGGACCCACCGGAAGTTGACGCGCATAAATCATGCGAAGAAAACTCATTTTTTGTGTTCAAAAACGATTCTCTCAAAGAAGGAGCGAAAAATAGGTAAGTATTTGATATTTTGAAAGTAACTTCATGCTGGTTATTGGTGACAATTGTCACTAAAAATTCTTTTGAGTAATTTATTAAATCATGATCTTTTCTAAATCCCGTTCTGATCTTAGGCCTCATTTCGTATGATCCCGACTCGGGAGTGAGAATTTTTAAAGCCCGATTTAATTTGACTCTTTGAATGTGTTGAATTTAGCATTTACAACAAGCAAGCAAACCTTTTTATTTCAAAACTAACACAAAGTATAATAGAAAGCAAGAAAACCAAAAAATATAGTAGAAACTTAGAAAAAGTAGCAGAACTACTGGTAAATTTGTAAAAACCGGTAATTTTTCATTTTTTTTGAAGGATAAAATTTTCTATAAAATTATTTTATTAGAATACGAATATTTTCCTTAAAATAAATGTTGAAAGTACAGTGTTTTTTTTTCTAAGCGAAATTAAAAATCTTGGCAAACAAATTTTAAATTTTCATTTTGACTATTAAAAGAAGTATCGAAAATTTTTCGCCAAAATAAAACTTTTTCTTCGACCATAATTCACCCACTTAGTTAGTATGAACATTCTCAGGCAAAAATTAAAAAATTCCACCTACTGATAACTTAAGCAAAAATGAGAGCCTTTGTATGTATGTGTACAACTTGTACCGCTTGTTTCGATGTAAATTACTTTCAAAAATGAAAATTCAGCAGAAAGTTACATAAAATTGGTTGACAGAAAAATTAGATTTTTAACAAAAATGTTTTTTAGTCAATATGAGCGCTTATTTCATGGGAGAACAAATTATGATCCAAAAATGCATCGAGATGATCGAGCAAATGCAAATTCAAAAGGATTAAGTGTAAACGAAGAGGAGAGACGCAGAAAAGTGCCAAGTTTGTCCTCAAGCCACTATGGATTTAGACAACCACTAGAGACGCCAAATGGCGATGTAAGACGAGTAGCAATCGTAAAATCAGAATTTTTCAATGGAAACAGAATATCGCTAAATCATCAATAAAATAAATCTGTGATAAATATAAAATACAAATAAATATATTATTTTAACCGTTGTTGGTTTCTTTGTTTTGAATACAATTTATTTCTATTATAGCAAAGCCAAAAAATCACGTGACCGCAAAATTAAAAAATAAAGTTCAGAACATATTATGTACTCTTAAAGAGTATCAGGTTTTTTTTGAAAAAATACTAAAATTACGCCGAGAAAAAATGAGGGACATACAGTATGTCACATACTTTTACATTTCAGAAAATCCAAACAACGTCACGTGACCAAATTTATCAAGAAATAAGGTTTGGCATAAGACATATATTCCTTTACGAGGAAGGTAGATATTTTCTAATTTGGTCTAGTACATTAGTACTACTTTTAGCACATAATGTACTAGACCAAATTAGAACATATCTACCTTCCTCGTAGAGGGATATGAACAATTCTTGAGGCGACTTTTAGAATCGTTTGGCTGACGGAGTTTATTTTGGGCTTAATTTCTCAGGAATTGTTCGTGGACAATGTCCACTGGACATATTCCTTGTTATTTCTTAATAAATAGGGTCACGTGGTGTTTTAGGCCTATGCAGTTATGAAAAAACTTTTATACTAGAGAATACCAAATAATAATCGATGTTCGAACATTTCCGTCGTTTTCCAACTTTTACGTTGATTCGCCTTGTAATCAATTAAAAAGGGTACTCAGTGTTACCGTACTCTAAAAAGTGACATTTAAATTCATTATGAAAATATGAATAAAACGAAATATTTCCAGTAATAACACCGCTGACAGAATTATTCTTCGCCTACAGCATCTCGCCATTTTTTCATGCTACTAAATTTTGAAATTACACTAAGAGAAGCTCTACAAGGTAAGATAATTTATAGAATAATAGTTTTTTTTTAAATACACCACATACTCAAACGTCCTGACACCTATGATTTGACAATTTTTGTCAGGGCGTTTGAGAAACTGTCAGGACGTTTGTCACTTACACTTTTTTTTGGTCATTTTCTTTGAAAATTAGTTTTTTTAGGTTTTTATTCAACTTAAGGGGGTGGTGTTAGTGATTTTTGGGATTTCAGAGGCTTTGTACGGTTAGACAAATTCAGACTGGACATTTTTGAAACATACATTTAAAAGATCTATCTTTGATCTCACGATTCCATTTGACAGTTTAGAACCACTCCCACCAACCATGTGGTTAACCGCGGTTAAACACGAGTCCCTCAGCGAGAATCCGGAAAATTGTCTGAATTTTAGTGAATCCGTTCTGTTTTTTTCGATTTTTGCCTCAGAAGTCAGCAATCTAGTCTCATATCAACGAAAAAAACTCTACAAAATGGCTACTTTAACTTTTCGACTTGGTGACCACATATTTTTTATATGCTCTTTGAAAAACCATATGACATGGTTTAGT
>SCLH01063406.1:43975-65969 GCA_004367855.1 Oikopleura vanhoeffeni
GTTTATTGTTGAACAAGTTTTGGTCTCAGATCGGTGATGAGTCGAAAACTATATCTCTCAAACTGGTGAGGAGATAGCTTTTGCCTGAGCCTCCCAAACTGATCATTCAAAATTTATATTTTGTTTTTTCGCGTTTTGTCCGCTGAAAGCAAAATTTTAAAACAAGCGCTTTTGCATTATATCTAAGGCTCTCCGGAGCCTACAAAAAAAATAATAAAAAAATGATGAAAATTGAAGGAGTAGGCACTAACTGCGTGTCTTTTTAGGAGGCTTTTTAAAAGCGTAGTGTCGGTGTAGTGGGATTGTATCAGATTACTGTTAAATTTAAAATTACCGCAAAGGTTTGGTTCTGTTAGTAACAAATGTTTTGGAATATTACCTTAACTAGTTTGGCGGGAAAAGACCTTGGAAGAGGCCCAAATCAGCGACACCCACTCCCTAAGGGTATCCCTGCTCCTACATTTTCTGCATTATTATGTCATAAAAATGCACCAAATCAATTGTTTATGTTTTGAACGCATAAAACAACCCAAATGACAACAAAAAAATTTTCGAAAATTTTGCGTTTTTTTGATTTTTTTCGAGGCGTAATGTCCAAAACGGTGTTTTTGCATGTTCTAGAAAAAAATATAGCACTTATTGACAAAAACGCCCTGTAAATTTTTGTATACTATTATACAGGTTATGTTAAAAATTTAGGTTTATTTCAAAATATAACCTCAGAGGAGTAGGAATTTCGGTTTGGCTTAGTCTCCTTGTTTAGCTAATTGTCTGGGAGTGTATTCATGCAAAAAAGTTTTGGCAAATTTTTTTCGCAAGTTGAAGGCTAGTTCTAACAACTGGCTATCTGAATTATATTCCTCGAGCCCTGTTGCGCTAATATTTATCGAGAATATGTCAATTAGGGAGCAAGGATACCCACATACTCATTTTGGTAACAAACTACCAGAGTCGATCTGGAGAGCATAGTTTCGTATAGTTAACAACATCCGATTTAACTTCAAATTTAAATGCTTAAGTTTTTCACAATTCCTCTATCTTCTCGTGCTATATAATTTCTCTACCTGGTCTACTTTTGAGATTAAGCAACTTTGTCGCGTCGAAATTGCACCTGAAAAGTTTACGTGGTTTGAAAGTTAAGAGAATCTTCTTAGAAAAAATGTAAGGCCTTTACCAGTTAGAATTTTTGTTTATTCTTCGTGTTCAAAAATTAAAGATTTTCATTCATAGAGTCGAAAATAATTTCTTGATTTGTGATTTTCACACCTTCAAAATGATTTCAATTTTTTCTCTTAAAATTAATTTCATTCCAAAAAAAGATAAATTGAGTATTTTTTATAAGTGAAAATCATTTATGAAGCTTCACTGAACAACAATCTGTAAATTGATACTATTTGATAATAGCTTGGACTATATTTACTCGTCAAATTTGAGCGCTCAAAACAAATTGTATTTATTTGACAAACAGAAAGCAAACAAAATAATTTTAAAACGTTTGAAAGCATGATGAGGCCGTTGATCCGTATAAAGATACAATAAAGATCAACAAAGGATATTATTCAGATAATTTACATTTTTTACAAATAAACTACTGTGTGAAATTCGCATACATGACTTGCACAAACGCTCCAGATTTTGCTGCTTGCTTTCTTGGCATATTTCCAGTTTGCAGCTTTTATTGGGATTTTTTCGGTTTGCTAGTAGTTGGTGATGCAAAAGATGGTCATTTTCGGTTTAAAAATGCGGAATCAAGTCATCATCGACTTCTTCACCGAATACCACTTCAGCTCCTAATCTTTCTTCGATATCAATTTCATCACCATCAGAATCAGAATTCAAATTCAGACATTTATTTTTTAATCAATTTGTTAAAACTGATTGTTTTATTTTTAGCCTAGTTTCTGTCTTTTTAAACTATTTTTGATAACTCTTTAGTGCTAATTGTATCACCTGGAAGCGCAAAACAATTCTCGGCGGATATTAACACATCCGGCACAGTGAAATATCCAAAAGTGCGGTGCTGTGATCAATTCGGAGAATTCAATCAATTTTAAGATTAATAAGAAAAAAATATTCTCAAATTTTAATTTTTTGATTTTGAACTCGCGCGCATACTGATCAAATACGTCTTGTCGTTTGATTAGCGTCGCAGGGTATTGCGATAAAGATTTTAGAATCCAAATTTTCAGGCGGTATTTTCTTAATTGATATGTCAACTAAGATCATCACCGTTTTTTCTTCAAATTATCTAGTTACGACAATTTTACGGTTTTCAAAGTTAATCGGATGAAAAAAAACATTTTTCCAATTACGAAAACGTTATTTATATTTTTTTATGGCACAAATTTGTTTAGCTTTCCAATGAGTCTACTATGTTTATCATAACTAGTCCAGGAAGATAAATATGATTTTTCAAAGTTAGGTGTAGAAAACTACCACCATCTGAGTAGTCGCTTTGTTTTGAATTGCTGAGCATACCCGTTAAGGGCCTCGGTGCATTTTGACAGATTTGCACTTTTTCAATTTTTCTAGTCTTGATGGGAAACTTTTTGCCACTTCAAACATTTTCGTATAAAACTTTTCGAATACAAGTTGTCACTTTTGAGCTTATTTTTTTTAATCTGAATTTCTTCAGATTGATTATTTTAACTTTATAAATCGTCTTTTGAAACAACACTAAAAAACGCACGTTTGCTACTTTAGGTGTCTAAATAACAGTTAAATTTATTTATTTCGAAAATTTATTTATTTAAAATTTTACGATTTTAAGTCAAAATCGAAAGTTTAAATTTCTGAAAAAAAGACGAAAAAATCGAAATTTTAGCACATCGAAAAGAAATATTTTTTCTATGAGTCTAATTTATTAAATTTGAAATGGTCGACAGGTCGGTTTACCAAATTAGCAAGTCTCGGTGAAATAAAAAAATTTAATTCTTGATTAAAGAGGGCTTAACTATTATTTCGCGCAACCGTATTTTATTAAAAATGTATGTTTCAGAGTTTAAACAAGAGCGAAGAAACAAAACGTAGACATGTTTAAATATAGTGAAAGTAGGCATCCCTAATATTTTCAGCTAAAATTCCAGTAAAATTAGTTTGGAAAATTTTGAACCAGAAATGAGACAAATTTTGAAAATATTTCCAAAAAGTTTCGACTAAAAATCTCAAAAAAGTGTCATATGAATTTCAAATAGCATATAAAAAATATGTGGTCACTTACGCCAAAGTCAAAGTAGCCGTATTGAAGAATTTTTTTCGTTGATTTGAAACAAATACTGCAAAAATTATTTAAACACAAAATAAGGCATTTTTTTGATAATGTTCGAACTTTTTTCAAAAATTTCTTCATAATTTGTCGAATTCGGAAAGTTTAATTCGAATCAAAATTTTCTTTTAAAAGCAATAATTCGAAAATTCTGTAGTTACAAAAGTTGCCTGGATTATGAAACACCATTTTGATGGTATATTGAGAAGAATATATAAACCCAGTAAAAAGTTTTTCATCAAGAGCCATTATCGCGGATATCCGTATCTGTCAAAATGCACCGAGGCCCTCAAACCTGGCAGATTTGACATATTCACGGTGATTTATTCTGAAAACTAAAAGCTTATGAGAAAAACCAAAATTGCTAATTGTAGATCTATCCTTAATCTTGCGAAAAAGTACATCACAAATTATTTTTGACCATTACACGATACTGTACCTATTTATCGTAACAGGTGACATTTCCGTAACGGTTGTATGTCAAACTTTAATGAGAGCTTTTTTGATCCAGTGACTAAACAATTCTAGAACTTTTGCAAAACTTTTGGTTTATGGTTTTTGATTCGATTTCATAGAGCGAGTTTGGATCATAATATGTATATACACTGGAAGGCTATAATATGTAATGAAATACTTGTCGTGCTCTGCCTTGTACGCTCGTCATCATGTTTCCACTCCCGCTATACCGCGGTATAAGCATCCCCTTTTAAGAACCAAAAATAAAATTATTTTGAAAAAAACGTATAATTTTGATTATTACTAGTATAATACTAAAATAGCTAAATTTAATTTTGAAAAAAAAATATAATGAAAATTATTGATCATTTTTTTTCTATGTATAATTATCAGAGTATGCGGAAGTTGAAATTTTGAACATTTGACACAGAATGTATTTATACATAATCAAAATGATGTATTTGAAACATTTCCGCACAGAATGTGTTTATATATAATGATTGCAAAAGTAGAATAATGCTTAAGGGGGTAGGTGTCGTAATCTGGTACTTTAATCACGCCTCAAACAAAATCTACGGCATTGGAAAAAAATTCTGAGATACCTTTGTAATCTTACCTTCTCTAACGATTACACATCTCAAAGTCAATTCTTTTACATCACACCACCAGGTGGTGAGTTATTCTAGAGCACTAAACGGTTTTTTTTAAAATTCTATCTTCTTTTTAGACCCACATACAAAGCGTCTCAAAGATCTACACAAAAGTATGCGAATAATATGAGACAAAAAAAGTGATAAGAGAATTTTACGATTTTTGACTTTTTTCTTCTTAGAATTTCACTTGAACGCCGAATTTGAGTTTTTTCGACTTCACTCTAATCTTCTTTTAACGAATGTTTAAATAAGCCATTTTTTTCTAAAGGATCAAATAATGCGGTAAAATGATGAGAAGAAAATTTTTGAATAAAATTCTAGAATTCTAGAAAATTGAATGAAGTGAACCGAATAGAAAAGTTCGAAAAAAAAGTTCGTCTGATCGGAACAAAAGTACCACCAAATTGAAGTCTGAGATTTCCTGATCAAAAAAGTTGGCTTAAGCTAATCAAAATTGTTTAATCTAAGTCAGCGTCAAATTCGATATTAGGTTTAAATTTTGGCTTTAAAAATAATTGAAATTTCTAGAATTCGATTTAGACACTTTCCGATAATTTTAATGTCATGCATCGTTTTCGGTGGGGTCATATCACCAATAAAAAATGTTATATTACATGATGAATACCGTTATTCTGCGGTGGTTAAAGCAAAAAAATATTTCGAATTTGAAACATTCTAATTTTGTTCTAATTTTTTGAAAAAATATTGTCAATGAGATTCCTTATGGTAACTTTAGTCATAACCGAAATGTTATTTATCATGAAATTAATTTCTATAAGGTGCTCAAAAAATTACGACACCTACTTAATGAACTTTATTTATTTTTGTGTACTTAATGTTTATTTTATTTTTTTCATTTCATATTTCTAATTCTGTATTTATCATCTGTATTATCTCAAATTTCCACAATAAAAAGTTTGATTAAATTACTTTCCTAGTTACATAACTCTTAAAATATAAAACACAAACGACTCAATATAATCGCGCTCCATTCCGCGAGTATCTTTCGCGCTCTGTTCTCTCTCTGTTGCATGCGCCAAAAACCTCAGGGGCAATTAGGTTGTACTAGGCTGTTACAGGTTATTCTCGACCTTCTTGGATTTTTTATTTGAGTGACAACGGGGTTATTTCAGGGATGGGGATCATTTCTCTTCATATAGCCGAATTCCAAAAATCAAATATTTCTGTACGAAAATAGCATTTTAAATTAAAAAATTCTCATTCCGCCTACGCAAAATCGATAAACTGCGAAATTTTATAGAAAACCGTTCTGTGGAAATTCTGTCATGATATACATTTTTAAGCCTGAATCTTTTACGTACTGAGCTTATGTTCAAAAAAATATAAATTTAGTTCGCCGACTTTCATATTCGAACTTTTTAACTTCGTCCTAAAGCATTAATTCTACAAATTTCTCTCATTGGCCCGATTTCGAGGAAATTCTGAGCTCTGATTGGCGGTTCCGCGAAGGTAACCGAATGGTTATTTTAAAATAAAAATACGAATTAGTTTGAAATTATATTTTCAACTGGTGGATGAATAAAAATTGTTTAATTCCCCTCGGGAACAGGTAGCGAATTCATGAGTTATCTCATGAATTTAGCGCCTATTTTTAACGGAATTGGCTTGAAGCAGTTAGTTACTATGACGATTTTAAATAAGGAATTTCAAAATCGGTTTTAATGTGTTTAAGTTATCTTGTAAAGCAATTTTTCTGGTCATTCTAAGACATAGATTTTTTCTGGTTTTGATAATTAAAAACAAAACTGTTTTAAGGGGGATTACGACTCTGATTTGACATTTTCTAGGTAAAAATATACTGAAAACTAGGAGTTCATGAGAAAAACCGAAAATGCTAATTTGTAGATCTATCCTTGATCTTGCGAAAAAATACATCACAAATTATTTTTGACCATTACACCAATAGGTACAGTATCGTAACAAGGTGACATTTCAAAATTTCAAAATCTATCTCCTCCCAGACGGTATATCCAATTGACTCAAATTTCCACAGATCACGTAACGGTAGTATATAATTTTTTACAGAGAGGTTTTTTCGATCCGGCGACTGAACAATTCTAGAACGCCAAATAACCGTCGATTTTTAACAATTGCAGACTTCAAAATCTATCTCCTCCGAGGATATGTTTGCAAATAGCTCAAATTTGTATCAAGTATTCCTCAAAAATTTTAAAGAGATTTATAGAGAGCTTTTTTGCAATTTCGAGCTAGAACTTGAATATTTTTTTGGTCATTTTCCAAAAAATTTCCGAAAAAAAAAGTGCTTTCGATTTTTTCGAAAAGTAGGCTCAAAAGAAGCCAGGGAAAACACTGATGAGAAAGTTGGCTTACGTCAAGTCGATATTTTGAGTGTTAGTGGTCAAATTTGAGCAAACGTTATTTTTTAACTTCATCTTTTTAAAAATACTTAGAAAAAATCGAAAAAAATGCGAAAATTCGAATTTTTTTTGATGATTGGGTTCTTAGTACACTTAATTATCACCCCGTATCAATTTGGAGCATTTTTAATGCCTCTAAGGCCTTTATTCAATCAGAGTCGTTATACCCCTTAAAGATAGCATATTATTATAAATATTATATAGTTTATCGGAATCGGAGATTCAGGAGAACACTCCCAAAACCACTGTTTCTTAGTTTGATCAAGCGATTTTCGACCAATGAGAAGACCTGATTTTGAAAATTTTGGAAATTTTTTTCTTGGTCTCTGAAAAATTCTGAACAATTACTTTTTTCAAATTTCCATAAATATCGTAGAATTGCAATGCTGAAAAACCTGTAACACCCTAGGTTGTACCCGCCCCAGAGGGCGGACTTAATTATCATTAAGTACACAAAATAAATAAAGATCATTAAGCATTATTGCTTTTGCGCATTATATAGTAACGGCCTGAAAGTGATTACACAATAATCAAACGAACATTTATGAACTTATTGAATAAAAATAGAAAATTTTTGATAACGTACAAAAAAAATTATTTCTATTTAATTTTGAAAAAAAATACTTTTTTCTCATGAAATATTTTCTATTTAATTACAAAAAAAATACTTTTTTCCATTAAATAGTGAAAAAAAATATTATCAAGTCCAAAAAATACTTAATGGAGATTAAGCCTTGATTTAAGTTTTAAAGATCATTAGTTCTCAAAAAAAAACGTTACTTAATGGATGTTTAAGTAAAAAATGATTAACCTCCATTAAGAGTTACTGTATAATGATGTAAAGTAGTAATGATTAACCTCCATTAAGGGGTTCTGAATGTAAATTGCTTGTAATTGCTGGGTATAACACTTTTTAACAGTCTGTAACTTGTGATTAAAATAATCAAACATAAAAATGAAAAAAAATTATTGTTCTGTAAACACTTTTCATAATTTTTATAAACCCAAAAAAATTTTCTAATTAGTAACAAATTCGGAAATCGTATTACAAAAACGAGTTTTAAAAATGCACAATTTTTTCCCAGCAGTCAAAAACTCGAGCAGGTAATATATGAATTAGTTGAAACTTTCAAAATTACCACGTAAACATAACAGTCGACCAAACTACAGTTAAGAGATAATTAGTTTACTTCAAGTGATTCGTAAAAATGAAAAAAAACAAAAAAAGACTTTCGTAAACAGTGCAAAATCTCTTTTATATATCATTAAAATGATTTTCATTAAAGCGAAAATATTAAGCGAATGAAATGCTCACAAACGTTGGTATGGAATTTGTGTCAATTTGTGTTCATTCCTTTAATCACAAATACTGCGCGCACTGCTGTATTATGAAAAGTAGCGTGTTGATTACATAACAAATAATAAAAGGCCGATTTTCCTTCAAAAAAGGGGATGCACGCTTTAAAATACACTTTTCATATACAGTTTTTCACAGAGAATTCATTTTTGTCATTTTTATGATATTTTTATTAACATTTCTTTAATACGCGAATTTTGGATGAAACTCAAAAAATAGACTTTAACGTCGGAATAAAGATTTTTTATAAGTCATAATAGATTTGTCAGACCCGATTCACCCAAACTTGATAATTTCATATTAAATTTATCAAAAAATAAACTTTATTTGTGCATGCAAATTGACATGCAGAACCCCCTCAAGTAGTCAGTATATAATAGTCAATATATAATGTACATATAACCGTGAATAAATATATTTTAATCATATTTAGCTCCACTTCCTCCGAAAAATCAATAAACACAAAAGTACTGTATTAATCTCAAAATTTTTAATTGTAAGTCACAATAATTGGTGTTGCAGCTATCATGAATTGCAGGCTTTCCTTATATAAAAGATTAATTATTGTGATAACTTCCAAAATTTGTGAAAAGTTATTCTTTTTCTCACCTTAAGATTCTAAATAAATTAACATTATAAAAATAAAGAGCTAATTCAGTATTAAAATCTCGAATATTCTCATCATAATCGCCTTGAGCTCTTTCGTTAACACGTCTTAAAAAAACTAATCAAACTCACGTATCACCTACAAGGTTGTCCCGCCATTTTGTCCGATTCTATTCTCGGCCCGATTTTTATCATAATAAACACGGTCAATTCAATTTAGAAACTCTGGCTAATCTAATTTTCGATATTTATTCAAATTAGAAATAAGGGTTTTAAAAGCAGATCATGTTTCCATTTTTTCATGTTTTACGACTTCACATAATTAAATCAGTCCGGATCTTTTTTGAAGAGAAGATAAATGTACAGTAGTACTTTTCGAATTTGTAAAAATTAAAAATTGAGAAAAAAATTGTAATCTCAGTTAATGATAAATTTTCATTGTTCTAAAACTACCTTGTCAACCACCCGATCAACCAAAAATGACCAGTAAAACTTTAAGGGGGTGCCATAAACTCGGCAGGCTGGAGTCAATATAACTTACGAAAATAATAAGTTAGTTTATTTTTTACGCTTACTATCGTTAGTTTAGCCGAAATAAATATTTTGCAGATAATTATAATGATTTTTTATCAATTTTTAGAAAGATTTGAGTTCGAATTTTAATTTTTGGACTTCCGTAAAAATTTCAAAAAAATTAAAACATTTTGAAAATTTTCGGCATTTTTAGTCCAAATTTTTTTATTGTTCTTATATTGAAATCTTTTGGTAAAAAAGAGAGATAGCAACTTTATTTTTATATATATAAATATATATAAATACATATTTTTTCACCGCTCTTTGACAAATAATAAAAATTTTATTTGTCATTTTTTGTCGACTTTTTTAAAATATTTTAAAATTTTCCGCAAATCAAGCCAAAAATGCGAAGATAGTTATTAATCGTGATCATTATCGTGATAATTTATCATGTCTTGATGACTGAAACAATAATCATTAAGCTTTCACATGGTCGCTCACGAATTTTATACAGGGGGGGGGGCAATATCGCCGAAAGTTTTTTGTCTAAAAATTTCGGCGATATTGGCAAATTCGGCGATATTTTTCTTTTATAAATTGAAGTAAACAATTTTTCTCCAGAAAATTTTTCATCAAATTTTTTATGTTCGATGTAAAATTCGCTAAAATTAAAAGAAAAGTTCGATAAAAATTATTTTTTGGTAATACTGAACCTGCGGTACACAACCCTATTGTTTTGCCTAGTTTTCTCTGGCAAAAAGTTTTGCACAGTTTTGTGCCGTGGACACAGTGCACTAGTTTACGAAACGCTAATTATAACTTTTTCAGAAAAAGTTATATTTTGTGTTCACAAAAAAATGTTGTGTACACTAAGGGCATGAAAAAACTTTTTTTTTAGCAAAAAGTAAGGTGTTACAAAAATAATAGGGTATTATTCTCATCCGAAGTTCGGATTCCGAACCCTATTTATTTTATAACAAAAAGATTTGCACAGAGCACGAATTCACTAAAGCACTAATTCTAAAAAAGTTTTTGAAAAGTTTTTAGAAATAAAAGGTTTGGCCATATTTTTGCTTGATGTCTGCATTTTGCTAATTATGTATTATCATCCGGACCTTTCAAAGCGAGTTTGCAGTATATCAAAAATATAAACTAATTTGCAATGATTTTATTTTACTGAAAACCTCCTTTAGGATCTCTTAAAAATTGTATTAAGCACAAATAGCTCAAGGTCAATGCAGGTAATGTACAACAGAAAAAGTGTTTCGTGGCTTATTTTCATTCCAAACTCAGCAAATAGCCATAGAATTTTTGTTTTCAAAATGCCCATTCGCCGTCCAGTACCGGTAAGATAGTATTTCGGCTATATAGTTTTTCGGCTATATTACAAAAAATATTACCGAAAAACTATATAGCCTAAATACTATCTTACCGTCCAGTACCATCTTCATCATATTTTTGACACTAAAATTTAACAAAGTACAGTAGGGGGCAAAATCGCCAAAAGTTTTTTCCCAAAAAAAATCGGCAATATTGGGCATTTACGGCGATATGGGGACAGATATAATTTTTTTGGTTAAAAATGAAAAACGCGTGGCCTTCCCAAATGACTCAATAAAATTAAAAAAAAAAGATTTGCGAAATTTTATGTTGACATATGACGTCATTCACGACGCACTCAGAGTAATTTGTCATAAAAACCTCAGACGCCTACGCAATTTGGACGATTTTGGCACTGGCAAGAATCTAGCAAAAAATCGTGAAATTGAGAAGGTTTGTTTCGGCGATATTGGGCCGGCGATATAGGTACCCCATGTATTCATAAATGTTTTCTTCAAACTATTTTTGGGCCGGCTTTATCAAATTGAAAGATACTTTAGCTTTTAATATTCAGTATTGTTCTATTGTCTAGTGGACAAATTAGAGTTAATTGGAAGGAATGGGATTTTGTTAGGGTTTATACCGCGTGAGTTTCAAGTGGCGTCGAAAGTTGGCGTGGAATGCAAACCATTTTCTTTGTGTTATCAAACAATAAAATCCTAATTTGGCCAATAAGCGCAGTGATTAAAATTAAGTGGGACAGTTTAAAATAGATGGAATTAAACTTTCAGCTTTTCAAAAGTTATAAGTACACTTACTAACCATTTATGGAAACCCATAATTTTTGCCAAAAATTACCATGTAATGGAAACCCATTACCCTGTAATGGAAACCCATTACCCTGTAATGGAAACCCATCACCCTGTAATGGAAACCCATTACCCTGTAATGGAAACCCATAACCCTGTAATGGAAACCCATAACCTTTTAATAGAAACCCATAACCATTTATGGAAACCATTTTTTTCGCGAAAGTGGGTTTCCATAGTTGGTAAAATAGTGTACAGCATGCTGCAGCATGTCACATTTTTGCTCGCGTTCTTGATTTTTGCACAATTTACTATCTGTCAATCAAAACGTTTAAATTTGGAAAACACGTAAGTGCTTCCAAAATGTAAACGTTTTGCTTGGCGGATAGTAAATTGTGCAAAAATCAAGATCGGGAGCAGTAATGTGGCGCCCTGTATATCCCTTATTCACACTTTTGTAAATATCCCGGCCCAGATTAGGAAACGTAGTGTGTTTTTAAGTAGGAGGGCCGGGATATTTACAAAAGTGTGAATAGGGGATATATAGAAACCGGATATACCAGAAATCCGAAAACTTCAGCGTAGGAACCTTTTTTCAGCCCAATCCGAAAATGAAGAAAAACTCCCGAAACATAATTTTGAATATGAGAACAACCTCAAATTACTTTATTTAAAATTTCTTAACATACGGTATGTTACATACCTCATTTCGAAAATCTAGTACAGCATATTAAACAAACTATTTACTACTCCGAAAAGTTTTCTGATAGGAAAAGAGATCTCAAGTTAAAAAATTTAAAACGAAATTATTTTTATCCGTCTAATACGGCAAACTTTATAAACTTAACAAATCCGTCCTACAATACCATTTGTGGTAAATATCTCACAGGATGTTCGACACGTGATCCCAGAATTTCGGCATATTTTAAATTTATGCAACAACATCCCGATTTAGTCTTGCTTTCCGTAGATTAATCACATGATTACATTTTTCTGACTTTATCGGAATATCATGAAAAACTCAACGAACTGTTTGATAAACCGGAATTTGAAAAACTAACAAAATTTGTCTTACAAAAAAATTCGTTTCATACAGAGCGTGGTTAGATAACACAATCAAAGGGTGCCTAGGCCAAACTAATAAGTGTGGCTTAGTTGAGCCCAGAAATTCCATAGCGCTAGCATATATGCGTCAAGTTATATATTTCTTGTAGACAGCCAAAAGCCCTTCAAAAGTCGATTTTTTAACAGAAAAAGATAAATTTAATGTTCGTAATCACGAAAGTGTCATTTTTGACATCAAACCGATTTTAATCCCAACAATTTAAAAGCAACTAAAGCAGTTGATTATAAATAAGCTATGGTGTTTCCCGGTCTCCTAAAACTATATTTTAAAACAATAAAATAGCTAAAGGATATTTTTTTTTGATAATTTTAGAACTTTATTGAAAAGATTTTTGAACAAAATTAATTGTTTCTTACACTTGGTAATGGGTTTTCAGAAGTTTTGCTGGTTTTGCCAAAAAAATTCAGAGTTATTTTATTACATGATTGTAAAGGTTTAGCAACTTACAAAGGATATTTTTTACACAAAAATCTAGTTTGGGGCATTTTGGTCGATTTCAGGGTCAGACCCTTCCATTTCGCAAAAAAGATCCCCGGGGAACCGTGTGACCACAGGCCATATCGATTTGAGAAAGTGGTTTTGAGTTCCCCATCCAGTGTACGAGATGCTCACCCAGCTTAATGATTTTTGCCCACTTGGACCTAAGCTGAGCGACGTTTGTGAAACGCCGTTATTTTGTTTGGGACGCATTTAAAAAAAAATTAGAATTTCTTTGAGTGATTGAATCACTGTGATTCCAGCGATGAAAAGTTTTTGAAGTAATACGCAAAAAATGGTGGTTGATTTTTAATAAAATTTGGCTAATCAAGTAAAAAATATACTTGTTTAACCTGAATTAAGATCCTAATTTTTTGAAGTTTTTGAAAAAACGCTCTTTTTATAATGGCTTTTATAACAATAAATTTTTTCAGACAAACCAAGACGAGAGACAGAAACAGCTTTATGAAGACCACGAACCGCGGTTGTGCACAGACCAGACAAATACCGCGAAAATTTTACTTTTATTTTGTGAATGAATATAATTATACTGCCTATTCCCACTACTTGGAGTTTTACAAGATTCTAATTATTTTGAATGCCAAACCGGAACTTATAAACAACTTCGAGGGTTGAAAATGGGCAGTACTATAGCATTGCTAATTGCTAACATTTTCATCGGGTGTCTAGAACGAGCAGTAATTAAAAAAATATTGAAAAGTGGTGATATTGTTTCATGGACCGATGATGCCGATGTTAAATGGGTATGCGAGTCTGATTTAATAAAGGTCTTAGAGGCATTCAAAATGCTCCAAATTGATACGGGGTGATGATTAAGTGTACTACGAACCCAATGATCAAAATTTTTTTTTCGAAATTTTCGATTTTTTCTAAGTATTTTTTGAAAAATGAAGTTAAAAAATAACGTTTACTAAAATTTGACCACTCAAACTTCAAAATATCGTTTTAACGTAAGCCAATTTTCTCATCAGTGTTTCACTGGCTTTCTTTCGAGCCTACTTTCGAAAAAATCGAAGCACTTTTTTCTTCGGAAATTTTTTCGAAAATGATTAAAAAAATCATATTTCGAGTTTTAGCTGGAAATTGCAATAAAAACGTGAGAGTCTCTTACAGGTGTTCTTAGGAATACTTGATAAACATTTGAGCCATTTTAGCCGCTGCATTAAATTAAGAGGCAGGTACTTTGCTTAGTATATTTATTAAAGTAATATTATTATCCGTGTAAACCAGGATTTAAAACAAATACTATTAGTATATTATAAATATTTGAGAATAATAATTAAATGATCAATTTTGTAAGTAATTGTTAAAGTTAAAATTTAACATAAAGGAAGTTCTACCAAAAGATGGATCTTCGGGAATTGAAAGTCGCGTTTGAATTCTGGGGATATGTCTGAAAGACATTGACAATACCCAAATATGAAATACAGAATGGACGACTTCAAGTCATTAATTAAATAATGACGAGCTGGTCGAAAATTTTTCAAAATTTCTTTAAAAAAAATTTCAGGAATGTTCTTTAAAAAATTTCAGAATTTCTTTAAACACATAGTATCATAAGAGGTGAATAATTAAATTTATGGATTTATTTTTCGAATTTATGTGACAGTAAATTTTTTTAACAATTTAAAAATGGAAGGTTCTACCAAAAGTGATTCTTCAAAATTTTAACAAGCTAGGAATCCGAGGACAAAAAACGAGCCACCCGGAAGAAGCCGCGAGCTTTTATTGAAATTATTTTAAAATTAATTAAAAATTTGATAATTAAATTCAGCGTTTTTTCAATAACGTTATTTACGTTTTTAGTTTTAAATTTCCGAAAATAAATGAAAACAAATTAAAATATTTAGAATGAATTTAAAAATAAAAAGAACGAAAATTATATTAGTTCATTTCGTAAAACAAATGAAAATATTATTAAATTTCGAAAATTAAATTAATTTGTTAATTTATAAAATTAATTGTTAAAATAAAATTAATACTAAAGTCAGTTTCAAAATTTTCACTCGCACAGTTCTTCACTGTCTCGGGGAATCGATTAAGTTATTCCTATATCTTTAGATTACAATCTGCCAGATGTGTAAAAAACAGCTTACCATATCTCCAAATTAAAATATGCAATTGATATACAGGGGTGGTAGATTTTTATCTTCTTTTGTTCCAAATTTGGTAAAAATTGCCTATCCGCTAATAAGAACGGATTAATTTTGGCAAAAACCTACGTCTTTCTCAGCATTCAACCCATTCAAAACGGCGGAATTCAAATCGTTTACCAACTTTGGAAGAAAGAAGTTAAAAATCTGTAAACCCTGTATATTGTTTTTTATTTTTATCTTATTATTAGTATGGCACAGTAGAAGCCAAAATAGTCAATTGACCTTCGTTGCAATTAAATCAGGATCAATTAAACTGCATTTTTAGATTGGCTACCAATTTTGTGTTATGGATTAAACTCATACATTTATAATTTTTTTATACATTTTATACGCATAAATTTCACCACTAAAGTCACTGTTTTAGGTGACATCATAATTTATTTTGTCGGCGCCGCATTTAATTCAGCTGTACATCTGGTTTTGTCAGAAAAGTTATTTCCCATCAAAACAGACTCAGAAATGTGCGGTCGTAATTAAAATGTTTCAAATTATCAATTTTATTGTTTCTTCAACTTAAGTTTTTTCTATCTCGATTTATATATGATGTAAATTCCCAGGATTTTACTTGTTTCAAAAAACTGTCGGCAATTTTGCCCCCCCCTGTATATATTTATTTGTTAATCCAAAATCTATTCTCAAAAAATAAATTACTAATCATTTTGTAACTGAACCAAATTTGTGAAATGGTGAAGTTTAATATTTAATTGGATCGTGTCGTATCTAGATACTAAACGATAATAAGATCGGATCGCTATCTAGAGGGAGTTGATATTAAAACTGGAATGTATCGTATCTAGAGGCGGGTGATTGAAAACTGGATCGGATGTATCTTAGAGGGTCGAATTAAAAATTGAATCGTACGTGATCTAGAGGAGTTGATGTTCAAAACTGGATCGGAGTAATCTAGAGCGAGGTGATTTAAAAACTGCGATCTGATCTTTAGGAGGTCGAAATTAAAATATGAAATCGTGGTCCGTATCGTATTCTAGTAGGGGTTGATTCAAAAACTGGATCGGATCGTATAAAAAAAAATCGATACGATACGATCCGAAAATCGATACGCAAACGATCCATTTATGCCGATCCCTGGCATATTGTATAATGTATATGAGGTACGTAGCCTCGTATATGAGCGGCAGTGTGCTATCTACACCGTATCGCGCCTTTTAAGTAAAATAAGCGATTGAACTATGTCAAGGAAATAATACAGGCAATAAAATGATTCATTAGCTTGCCGCTAGGTGAGCTGTTGTGTTAATTTTTAAACACCGCGTCAATTATGGAGTTGTTGTTTGGGGTAAATTTTTATTTATTTTATTTATTTTTAAGATGTGAATTTTTTTATTACTCTAAATAATGTCAAAAAAGATGTTTTTCTTCGAAAAATTATTTTTGTTTCACTCACGTTTAATAGTGCAGAGCTTCTTCCAGATATTTCATCAGCTTTTTTTGGGTATTTTAGATGGTTAATTAAGGAGATTATTTAACATTTTTGAAAAGCCTATAACTTTAAATATACCTATGATAGAAACAATTCAGTTACTATTGGGAATCTTTTCAGAACCTTGAGTTGGTTTACTAAATTACGTGACATTGTTATCTGCCTTTAACCATCCGGTTAACCGAACTTAACCAAACGTACAGTTTTCTGCTTATTAGACTTGTATACCGTGTTCAGTTCAATTTTTGTGTTTAAAGTTCGTAAAAAAACATTTTGTCAAAGTCAATTTGACACCTCGTCCGCCAATTTTTTTTCAAATTTATTTATTGTATTTCGTGTCTAGCAATTTTTATGCGCATCTTTTAAGCATACTGATAGTGTAACGACTCTAGTTAAGGTATACAGTATCTTATACCGTTATACTGTATACCGCGTTATACCTATACTGAAAATATTGAGAATTTTGATATATTGATATTTAACGCGTTGGCTAGCCTTCAATGTCGTTCGCAATTTTCTAATTTGTCACTAGTGTCACTATAAGTATGTATTATAAATTTTTATTTTAGTCTTTTCCCGGGTTCGTAAATTTTTTTTGAAATATTTTTGAAATGCTCCGTTGGTCGTTTTAATCGATAAACACTATGGATTTTTATTTTTGTATATTGTTCAAGAAAATCAAATTCTGGTTTGAAATACCTACGAAATTTTTTTTCTCAATTTTTAGATGATAACTGCTTTGATTTACAAAGTAAAAAAAAAAAAATGGTTGGGAATTTGTTTATGGATTCAATAGATATATTGGAACCGTACCTCCTTAAGGGAAGTACCTGACGGCCATTGTTAGTGATTTTCAAACGTCTGTGCTGAAGGCTGAATAAACAGGTCCTTTCGCAATTTCATTATTGTTGGGACCCAGGAGGATATTTCTCTAATTTTTTACAAAAAAGTCGATTTTCGCATTTTTTGAATACATTTTTAATTGGCCCGAGGCCATTAAACAGATTTTTTTTATTCGTGGGGGGATAGTGAATGAATTTTAAAAAATTAAAGGAGATATGGCGAAGAAATTTTAAAATATCATCTAATTTGTCCATAATCGTTGAAAAGGTGCTCAAAATGGCCTGTTTTTGGTACATCACGGCCCTAAAAAAATATTTAACTCGAACATCTAAGGGGTCAAATTTTTTTTTCCTGAATAAGGTTTTTTTCAGAACGACATATCGAAGACTTTTTCGATAACTTGCTTTTAGTCTATTATTTACGAGGTGCTTGAAGTTTAGGTTAAAACTTTCAAAATTCGGCAAAAAATATTTTGTTTTTTCTGAGCGTTGTGCCAAAATTAATTATTGAAGAAAATACAAAAATTTATTTTTTACGATGTATCTTTTAGCATTAAAAATTTAAAAATCACAAAAATTAGTCAGATCCGATATCTATATCATGGTTTCAGTCAATTGTATTTGGCGAAAAATACTTAGGAAAAAAAACTGAAATTTTTTTGAAAATTAATGTGTTTTTTTTCGGCTGAAAATTTAAATTATTTTGTAAGCAAACCGTTAACAAAAGTTTTCGAATGCCCAGCAAAAATTAAGATCTACCATATATGTTTTCCGAAGAATAGTAACGTTGTCAGTACCTCTATTGTTTGAATCTAAGAAAATTTTTTTTCGAAAATTATAATTTTTTACTTTTTATTTCAAACTTAGAAGTCAGAGCCTGTAGAAGAAACAATTTGGAAATTTCGCGAAATTTTTCTATATCAAAATTTTTTTGGAATGAAAACCGATAACAAAATTAAAAATAAAGTTAAAATTAGCTTTCTACCATGTCTTTTTGTGAAGATATAAGCGTCCATCAGGTACTCCCTTAACCTGTACGCGACTCATTCGCTACACTATTGTACGAATTGACCTTTTTTCGACCCACGGAAGTGGTCTGGTTAAAATTTTAACCGTGAATATTCACATGATTCATACAAAATTGTCTGAATTTTTCAAATATCGAATTAAAAAAAACATGGATGCATTATTACCCTCTGAGTTATACGGTATAACTTATACCCTCTCGAAAGACAAACAAAAATATATTTTGAGTGTCTCTATTGCAGTCAGGAAACGACTCAACAAACCCCTTCACATTTAAGTGTTGGCAAATATTTTGTATCGATAATATCAGGGAGAACTTGAAGAATTGTAACGAGAATTCGAATATCTAAATTAATGCCTGTTGAAGATTTTTTTATGGAGTCTATTTAGCGCCTGAAAAATGAGAAACGGGTTTTTTTTTCGAGAACTTTTGTCTCACAAACTTACGATAAAAATTTATTCGAGTTGGTTAATTATGATTTACGAATCAATCACCTGATACAAAATTGTGTCGGCCATTCGACCATCTTATTAAAAATAAATTTCGAACTTTTATTCTGCCCACGCGAGCGCTTTTACCAGTGGTTTATGAATTTCGAAACAAAACCTAAAATTAACTTGCCTAAATTAAAAAAAAATCATTATATTTTGAACTCGGTCATGCATAATTATATCAACCCCACTTTACCGATTAATATTTCTCTATATAAATATATTTCTCGTTGAAGTTAATCAATCACAGCTTTACCTCTAATTATTTTTATTTTTTTTGATTTTTTCTCTTGTTGTTGAATTAACACCCGGGGCCCTGATATTCGCGGATATGGACGCTCTTCTGCCCACATTTGTCCGGCTGGGCAAATCATTTCCTGTTTCGATTGCTCTCTATCAGTTTTCAAATCATCTCTTAGATATCTGTATTTGTGCGATAATTATGACATTAAAGCTAGAGAAAAAATATTTTTTTTTTCAAAAATAAAAATTTACAAAAAAAATCTCGAATAATACTAATTCGTTAATTTTTTAAATATGTTGCTGTCAGAAATTATTCAATACGTTAATAGTGTGATTAAAATGTAGTAATTTAAAAATGGTCTGATTTGAAATATTGACAAAAATATCGAAATGTCGTCTCCCGCGGGCCGCAAATAGTGTGCGTGTTTGACCACTTTAAATCGATATTATTGTTAGTTAAATAAAAATGAGGTTAAAGTATAATTGGTTTGAACTTATGCTGCCTCAGCGTTAACTTTTCAATCGGTCAGTGGTTACTGCCTGTTATGATTTTTTGAAAAGTGCTCGATACAATTCATGTACGAGTGGTTGCGCTACCGGAGGTAAGAAATTATTTGGTGCGTAACAGGTTAAGGGTGGTACTGGTCGCCTGTTTTATGAGGCATGAGGGAAAAGGTCCTCTTGTTACGATACTGTACCTATTGGTGTAATGGTCAAAAATATTTTGTGATGTATTTTTTGCAAGATTAAGAATACATCTACAAATCAGCATTTTCGGTTTTTCTCATGAGCTCTTAGTTTTCAGTATATTTCACCGCGAAAATGTCAAATCAGAGTCGCATACCCCCTTAACCTAGCAATCATAAAACGCGGTTTTTATGAAAAAATTTTGTCCGAATTAACAACTGGGATCATCATATTTTTAACACTTCTGATAAATTCGTTGATAATAAGTTGAACAGTTTGAACAGTTCAACTTGAACTTATTATCATGTACTGTTTTTGGACAAGAAGGTTAATTATAATTTAAAACATCTGGAGAATCTGGTCTGAATAGCATGACAAGTAATTATCAAAAATCTGTCATGTGTAAACGCTACCTAAAAAACAGTATTTTTACAGCTCTACATCACTCTGTATACTCTTGCTCGACCCAAGAACTTTTTCTTCAAGATATGCGGCATATCATATGACTAATATTAAAGAAATTTTCTTAAGAAACGAATATCCGGAAAAAATTATAGCTGAAACGTTTGCAACTTTTTATGCTCACCTGAAAAGCCTGAGATCTCTTTGACTTTCCGCATTCGATATACTAGCCCCAAAAAAGAATACCTCTAACGAAGTTTAAAAAATCTTATCAAAACTTGTATACCTAAATTTCACGTCAGATATGCTTATGAAAGCATTAAAGTTAAAAAACTATTTGTCAAACACGGCAACCTGCCTGTACCAAACTAAACTCTTGTTTTTTATGTTACAAATTTAAATGTACGTGTAAATTACACGTAGCTATTATAGCTCTTATGTAGGTAGAATCAAAAGAGTTGTTCAAGCTCGTATAGAAGAACACAGAACTTTTTCGAGGGCTAAAACGTACTATCATATTCATAGATGGCCGTAATAGCGTCAAAAAACTCCTTGAATTTGGACAAAATTATTTACTCCAAAATCTCCAATCACTTCTAAGGCAAAAGATGCGTGATAATTCTTTAATGGACCATAAGAATTTATCAAGCGCATCTTTTGCTTACGAGTGAGGTAGATTTTGGAGCAAATAATTTTTGTTTAAATTCAAGGAGTTTTGACGTATACTGGGGCATCTATGAATTATGATAGTTACGTTTTAGCCCTCGAAAAAGTTCTGTGTTCTTCTATACGAGCTTGAACAACTCTTTTGATTCTACCTGCATAAGAGCTATTACACGTACATTTAAATTTGTAACATAAAAAACAAGAGTTAAACAAGACATAAATTATGGACCATTTCGAAATAGTTCAGAAAAACTTTCGTTCCTTTGACCACCTCAAAAAACAGAGGAATTCTACATCATAATACAGTGGTTGACTACTTAAAGCCCCCCCAGTTAAAGCCCCCTGACCACTTAAACCCCCCCCTTTTTGGGCATATTTGATTTTACCGGTGACCTGTGACCACTTAAAACCCTCCCAATTTTGTTTTTATAATTATAAATAAATTTTTTTAGACAATTTTAATTTTAATCTTCAACAGCTATTGACAGAATTAAATTAATTATTCTTAAAAGAACTTGATATTTTTGATTGAAATTACAGTACAAAATTTCAAATGTACTAAAAAAAACAAATGTCCTGACAAAATATTACATCTTTTAATTTTCAAATTTAACCATACAACTGCTGAAGAAACAGCTTCATTCAGAGTTCTAAATTATCTTATTTATCTTGTGGTCAGAAAATGAGTTGTAAAAAAGGTTGACTCCTGACTGTGAACGTCCCGTGCAACTCTATATCTACCACACAAGGGGCGCGACAGGTGTGGTGAGGCTAGCGCTGCATATAATTAAGAGGCAGGTACTTTGTTATATATTATAAATAATATATTATCCGTGATAAACACAGGATTTAAAACAAAATACTATATAGTATATTATAAAATATTTGAGAATAATTTAATTAAATGAATCAATTTTGTAAATTAATTGTAAAGTAAAATTTAACATAAAGGAATTTCTACCAAAAGATGATCTTCGGGAATTTGAAAGTCGGTTGAAAATTCTGGAGGATATGTCTGAAAGACATTGACAATA